>MU107800.1:15161-30271 GCA_012274485.2 Sinapis alba | reverse complement strand
TAAAAATGTACATATAACAACAGCGCCGGCTCAAGGATATCATGGACCCTTAAGCAAAATTTTTTATTTTCTATTTTTTACATACATTTTGTGGATAAATAACTAAAAAAAAATAGACCTTTTTTCCAAAAAATTGAGCATTCTGTTAATACTATTTATAAAAAGAAAATTTGGATCTTGGGGTTTATGCCCCCTTGCCTCATGGTCTACGCGGTCCCTGATGATAAGAACTCCAAGATTCTCAATGAGGCATGGACGTTGTTGTTGTTTTTTTGTTCTCTCGTGTATAGACATATGAAATACGGTTCAATTAAGGTCCAATTTTTTATTTTAAATAAGTTAAAATAGAAAAGTATCTTCTTTTTGGACCCCCAAAAAAATATAGAGGTATCCAAATAAAAACTAAAATAAAATCCTAATGGTTCTATATATAATAAGTTGTATATTATTTTTTACAGACAAACGATAGGTTGCTGTTTGGTTAGGAGTTTTCAGAATAAACGGATAATTTAAACAAAAGTTTGGATAGTTGAAAATTGCGATAAAAATTTAGATTATTTAGATAAAAATAAAAGGTAATTCAAAAAACTTTAAACTTTTCAGATAAAAATATTTAGATAGTTCAATTTTTTATAGAAAATAAAGTAATTCTATTTTAAAATAATTTTATAGATTTACAAATATAAATATATGGTTTATAAATTCTATTTTAGGTACATGCTTACTTCAAAATTAAATATAACTAACAATTAAAATATAGAAATTGTATATTGGGTTTTCGAATACCCATTTGAAATTCCATCTAGGAAAACATGAATCGTTTTGGTCTCGATTCTTTTAGTTCAAATATCTAATCTATTAAAAAGGGAGTACAAATATAAATTACCCTTTAGTTTTTCAACTTATTTACAAGGACATGCCACTGAAGTTATTTATTAACCTACTTTTTAGAATTTTTTGTCTTTTCAAGATTAATTAATGCATTTCCTTAAATTAAAATACAAAAAATTATGTACAATTTGTTTAAGTAAAACTTCCTATAATCATGCTAAACAATAAATTATACTTAATCAATGCCAAAAATATAATAAGATATTCATAAAAACGGGTTGATTATTTTTTATTGATATATTAACTATGTCTAAAAACACAATAAAATTATAAAGATACATAATATAAAACACGAAATTATAAATAATATATTGAATTATTTGATTGTATAAATTAAATACAGCCATAGAAAATAATTTTAATTTACATTAAAATTTTGATCAATAAAAATACATTTGCACAAATACACGGATCTATATTTAAAAATATAAATGATACAATTGACGGATAAAAAAATCATTATAAATTATAAAATTATTGTGTTTAGAAAATATATTAAACAATTATTTAATACAGATAAATTTTTAAATTTTATATTATCATTTATATAAGATAAATAATTTTATTTGAAAATAAAAACGAATACCCGCGCGGATGCACGGGGGTCAAGCTCTAGTATGAAATTCATTTGGATTTCAGTTTTTTGGTTTTGGTTCTATTGGTTTGGTTTGATTGGAGGTAAAAGTGCCAATGCCTATTTCTCAATAATATTCAATCATAACATAAATTATCATAAATTTGGGGAAACAACAAAAAAGAACCTTTTCTATTTCCCTCTACTTCCAGAGATTATTAAAAACATGAGAAACAAAATGGTGGACTTGCTTCACCTCTTTGATCTGCTTCTCTTACGGTTACCTTTACTACTACTCTCTGCGTTAGCATTGATCTCAGGCAGTGGTTTCGGCTTTTCTTCAAGCTCCTTCACTTCTAACTTAACGAACTCATCCACAACTGTCTTCATAAAGGCAGCCACATCGGTCCTAAACTTCTTGGAGCCACTCTCACTAGTCTCTTCAATGTCCTGGACACCACCTTTCACTATGGAAGCAACAGGAGCTCCGTCTTTATAAGCATTACACGCTTTCACTATGTCAAGTGCCCTCACAAAGTAATGGCTACGAACAAACTCTTCAAAGTGCTGTACATGAAGATATATGGTGTTTTTAACAGTTTTTTGAGTAAGAGAGTTTCAGCTTTTGACTAGTTATGTTACCTTGGGTGGGTTTCTCATGCTGTAAACCATTGTCCTTAACGACAATATGAAAACGTTCTCACTGTAAACTTTGGACTGAGCCTCCCCTGATGGTGTCCCCATGGTCATCTCGTAGCCAGGTTCATTGAAGTATGGTTTTTGATTCAATATGAGTGCTTGGATTGAGACAAGAAGCTGTAACATTGTGGACTCCTTTGGGAGCCATTTCTCCCTTGAGTTACCAGTCCAGGTACCGAGAAGACTCAAACATACTTTACCACAGTTGTATAGATTCGGGTTGATTCTAAGCCCACCAGAATGGTAATGAACTTTCTGTCAACAACAAGTAGAAACTTCAAGTCATCATTCCAAAAACAAAAACAGCAACACATGTTGAGAGGACATACTGGTGGAGCTGAAGGATAGCTATCTGGAAACTGAATATCGAAAAAGAAAAGACCGTCATGGTAAGGAGTTCCCTCAGCTCCAATGATCACAGCCCTCAAGAGATCCATTCTTGATTCACAAGCTCTGACAAATATAGTCTCTGTTTGCAAAAACAAAGACTGAAACTTAAGAACAAGTGTAGCAAACATTGATATGCATTAGCATATACACCAACCTGGCAAATCATTCTCAAGAATCTGCCAATCTGCTTGAACTTTCTTCACCCAAGTCTTTGAGTGCTGATAAGATTAAAGACATGCATCATGAATATCAAAGAAACAACACACACCTGAGATGATAAAGTTTTTATTGTTCTAATCATCACCTGCTTTGAAGCTTTCCCCTTAGTAACATAGTGATGATCTGAGAAGTCCTCAACAGTCTCAAACCTTTTAAAGTCCTTCAGAAAGTTAGCCTGAGCCGAAGGAATAACCTCAGCCGCTACAGTCTTAGAAGATCTACCAGAACCATCAAGTTTAAAAGGTCTTGAAGGAGGAGCTGGCACCATCACTATATCAGGAGCCTGAGGTAGAACCTTAGTGGATGATGAAACCGAAGAGTAGCTGCTAGTTTGATTGGTCTGATGAGGGAAAGCCAAACCAGAGAAGAAATCCCATGACTGAGGAGTTTCCAGAGATGTGTTCCAAACAGCTTCCGTCGAGCTGTTTCTACTTCCCTTGCTAGAATTTGGAAACCCCCAAGGTTGAGTAGTAGACATGAACACTTCTACATCAGTTGGGAAGTCCTGAGAGTTTAGAACGGCTTGAAACATTGAGTAGTCATCAATATCCACAGGCATCATTCCATTATCCACATGATTAAAAAGGTTATGATCATAAAAGGACCCATCTTGTATAGCTTTCCCTTTGTTCTTCACATCTATAACACCATTGTTGTTATTACTAACACCACCACCGTTGTGAAACTCGTACTGTTCCACATCGATCACTTCAGGAATCACAGCCTACAACAATATCAAAGGACCAAACTTTACAATCATTTACTACTTGATACACAAACCAAAACAGATATACACTTGAAACTGTTAGGACACAATCTACTTCAACTCATGAAGCTGTAAGAACGCAGTCAATACTATGGATATGATTCATCAAAGACAAAGAGTAGAAGTATAGTAAACGTGACAAAGAACACAATACTAAATATAAACCAAAACCCATGAATCAAAAAAAGAGAAACATGTGAAACTGTAAGAACACAATCTATTTGCAACTCAGGAAACAGTTAGAACACAATCATTACCACAGATATGATTCATCAAGACAACAACACCAAAGAGAAACAATAGAAGCATAGTAAACGTGACAAAGAACAAAACATGAAAAGATTAACGAAAACCAAAACAGAGAAACACTTGAAACTGTAAGAACACAATCAAAACCCACAGAGACCCTAAAACACTGAGATAACCCAGATGATCATCACGCAACAACGAAGCCCTAAAAGGACAAAAGTTCACTTTTTTACAGGTAAATCAGTAAAATTGAGCACAGTCAAACAGATTGATCTCATAATTATCGATGATTAACCGCAGGAAAAGAACATAAGGATCGAACCTTTCTGGGTTTACGAGTTCTTGAACCGGAAGGGAACAGAGGAGGAGCGATCTCCACCACGTCGGGCTCCATATCTTTAATTTTTCTTTAGAAAAATTAAATATACACTGAAGATTTTTTTCTCAATCCCTTTGAATACTCTTTTTATAACAAAACGAGAGTCCAATTCCTTGTTGATGTCTTAATACTTTCTGTAATAATTATGATTGTCCATTTTTGGGTTTAAATGTTTTTAAGACAATAATGACTTGAACATATGGTCTCTGCGTATGGGCCCCACTAAAACCGAAAACTAATTTCCCACATTTTGCTGACGTGGCTAAATCGGCGGTGGGGATTAACCCAAGTAGGCGAAAGGTCAGGAGTTTACAGCCGTTGGATATGAGAACTTACGGTTTTTTAACCGCTGATATTCACACAGAGCAATCCTTCCTAGCTCCTAGCTAATCAAAGGGAAGATAAGATAATCTTGAACAAGATAACACCAATAAACAATTATTACTTTTTAAAAGTTATAAATAAATAAACAAGTTGGACTTTGACCAAGAAAATTTGCAAAAATACAAAAAAGGTTGTTGTATATATCAAAAAAAATCACTGATAAAATGTGAGTACATATAGAGTTTTGATTTGATCTTTGACCACACAAAAATGTTTTGATTTGATCTTGACCAAGTTATTACATGACTTGTTGTGTTGTGTAAGTTTCAGAAAAAAAAACAAAATCAACAATCTATTGTCACTAATCATTTTCTCACCCCCATGACATTTGTTTTTAAACAATTCTCAAACTTTAAAACCTTCTGAGCGAAGACACATAAGATGAGCTTCGATCCATTTGGTGCAAGCAGATTCACCGTTTTCTACAATGCACTCATCTCTTAGCTTCTTTGTATCTGGGCAAGCACAACATATCCTCTTCTTTGGCTTTGTCTCGGTCACACCCACATCTTTGCTTGGCTGGCTCAGGGAACAAGCACTGTCTTGTGCTTGTAAACCACTCATCCTATAATCACATTCTCACAATGTCACGCCATGAAAAAATCAAAGAAAAAAACTCATTCAACAAGAACCAAAGAGCACATGAAACATTACAACAAGGTAACATAGGTTAAGCATAGTACACGAATATACACATGAAACATTAAACATCTGAATGATCTTCTAAAAGTAACAAAAGGAGCAATGATAAACATGAAACATAGCTTCTTTTAGTTATTCAAAGGAGTTTAAAACCTCATACAAATAAATTGAAATGGTCTTCTAAGTTAAAATCAAAATACTCTGAAAAGTATTAATATCAACAATGCAACCTGCTTTGGTAACAAGAATCTCCCTAATTAAAATCAATCTTAGTGGATGATTGATAAAATTCAGTAAATCGTGGTAGTATCGATAAATCAGATCAGGCAAAACCCTAGAAAAAACATTGGTCGGAACTTAAAACCCTGAGCCTCTCAACTCACCAAAATCTCATTACCCAGATACATAAAAATTGGATCACACCATCATATGAATATGATCTCAAAACTGGAGAAACAAAAGAGATCAAGACAAGAAGCTTCGGAGATTTAAGAAAGAACTGACCTTTGGTCGGCTTAAAGGAGGAAGAGTCGAGAAGCGGAGAAAGCTGAGAATCTTCTGATGAAAGGAAGAAACGAGAACTGTAATAAGAAGCTTTACCAGAAGAACAGTCTTAAAATAAATTAATAGTTAAAGGGCCCTAAATGGGCTATATAAGCCCATTTAGTTTTTTTTTATAAAAGATAACAAGCTTTACAAGTGTTATCTACACGAGTCACTAACTTTATTCACAATCAAAGAAAGATCAACACAAAATCATATGATCCTACTAAATTCAATTACATTATTTGTGGGCTGAAAATGGGCTACAACAGGCCCATATTCAAATATTTACGTTTTTCATATATTGACAAGAGGAGAATAAGGAAATGTAATTTTCAGTTTTTTTCATAATTAATAAATCAAAAATAAGAATCTTCTTTTTTGATCAAATCAAAAATAAGAATCTCAGATTCTCTTTTCACAATGAGTTTGGATTGATTCAGCAAAATATAGAAGATCTACATAGCAATAATTAAAGACCAAACAAAATAAAATCCTTGATCTTCTGAAGATGTGAATCAAAACTATTTATTGTTTGATCTGATCTCTGATCTGATCTTGTCTGAATTCCGACAGATGCTTTCAGTTTCCCTCTTACCAAATCTGAAGACTAAAACGCTTTTGCTTAGCCCACAAGTTACAACAAGAATCAAAAACATCATCAATCATACTTTTCTCTCCATGAATAAACAAGAAAGAAAACCCAAGAGATCCCTAAAGCAATATCTCCAAGAGCTTGCTTAGGCCATTCATAAGCAAGATCTTCAATCTTCCACTCAAACAAAACCCTCCAAGAAGCCATCAAGACGTAGAGAATCACAGACCCTCCAGCGAAGAAGCTGTGAAACTCTCTGTCTTTAACGAAAGACACCATGAACAGTACCAAACCAATCGCAAAGAGAAGCAAACCGGAGAAAGACTGAGAAATCTGTATGAGTAGCTCATCGTGTGGCGTTGATCCTTTGAGTTTGCTAGCGATTTCACTTCCTGGTCCAAAGATGGAAGCTTTCTCTGTGTAGAACATCATCAGGGTTCCACTTGTAAGGGCGATGACTGAATGGAGTATACAGATTACACGAAAGAGAGATGGGTTCATTGAAACTGATGTAGTCATGATGAAGAAGGAGATGAATGAATGAAGAAGAAGAAAGGTATGGACTTTGGCTTTTGGGGAGAGAGATGATCTGATTTGGAGATTTGGACTTTGATAGATTCCATGATTTTTGATTTCTTTAATCTTCATATATACACTTTTTTATTATTTAAAATGAATTTGTAAGTTTCTTGGTTTGATGTCACTCTTTGGACAATTTCTTTTCTTTTTCTTTTTTCTTCTAGAAAAACTAGACAATTTCAAATCCCACGTCCGAACTAATTCTTGATAATTATGATTAAATTATTAAAATTTTAAATTAATTAAACAGATATAAATAAAAGATACGTTTGCAATTTTATATTCTTCTTTTCCTGAAAATTTGAGGTGGAGAAATAATTGAAAGATTCTTGGCAAAAATACAAAATCAGAATAATTGAAAGAAATAAATGTACATGGGGTCCAAGAACGCATCGGCATGGACTCGGCTATTGGAGTTATATGACTCCATAACTTTTTGTTCTAATTAATAGATATTTTTCAAAATTTCTCATAATAAAATAAAAAAATTTTATGATTAATAGTTTTCTGTAATTTTAAACTAATAGTAGTTTAATACTTAATTATTTTGAAGTTTACTAGTTATCAACTTGTCATTAATTGATAAAACAATTAAATTTTCAAAACTTATTTCTTAAAAATATTTTAAAAACATTTTTATGTTAATTATTCAAAGAGATTATTGATGTAGAGATTGGACTTTGAATTTTGTACTATATTTTCTTTTATTGAAAGATATTTTGTGCAAATAACATATACTGCACCAATGGGAAGGCTACAAAGTATCTAGCTGAATCTGCCTTTTGCTTCTTTTTATGAATCTGAATTATTTTTCTTCCGCTTTGTTAGAAATATTGGCTATAATAAAACAAAAAGGTATACAAACGTATATTTTAGACATAGTTGAAGATAATTAATTAATTATTTAAAGTAAAGCCAGTAATATATTGCATAAATGCCGCATTAAAGATTATCGGTTACATTTTAAGTTGATTAGTGCCAAGTGGAAAAGACAGCATCTGTACTACAATGGCCCCACTCCGACGTTAATATCCATAGCCGACATCAACAACAAAAGAATTATCCACCGGTTTAGTTTCGGTTTAAACTTATACCGGTCTTAATTTAGTTCAATGGTTCTAAGCTTCTATCTCCATCAGAGGAACACAAAACTACTTCAACTGACATAAAGAACTTGGCAGTTAACTTAGTTAAGACTGCAAAATTTCAGACTATACTTCAACTGTAATTTCCAAAGTAATAATAATAATAATAATTTGCATTTAAAATAATAAAAAATCTTACAAAAGAAAAGTGGAGACATCTCTGTTATCTCATGTTTCTTCCACCGGCTGAAACTTTCCGGTGACGCCTTTTTCCACGTTGTCCCGGAATCTTCTTCCCTGCTTTACCACGTGGCAAAGGTAGTGGCTCGGGAAGAACTCTAGAAGAAGAAGAAGCTCGAGGAGGTTTCATGTTCATCAAAACGTCTCTATGATAAACCTATCATCATCAAGAACATTAAGTCTCACTTTTTTCAGACAAAACTTAACCAAACTCTCTCTTCTGTTTTTACCTGTTTAACAAAGTTTCGTCTTTCACAGTCCAAGAACATATTGATACTCCAATCCACTTTCTCTCTTATCTTGTCTCTCGCAATCGCAAAGCTTAGTTGATCTCTAGAAGTAAACCGATCTACTTCGTTGAACCAAACACAAGTGAAGAGGTTTGTGATCGGTATGTGTTCTCTTATGATTGTACAACCTTCAGGAACATCTGCAAAACGAATTCAAACACACTAAACTAAGCTCTAAAGACACACAATAATCATATGCTTAAAAACCATTACCACTTGTTATTGGAAGCTTAGCATCAGTGTAAGGTGTTAACCCTTCCTTCTTGTAGAACTCTACTTGGTAATCAATGGATGCATTGTCGTATTTTCTCGCGGCTTTGTTCGCCTCAGCCTCCACAAACACATCAAAACGTCTGTAATGTCTAGAGATTGCGATACTAGAGTTCGTTCTCCACAAGAACCTGTTCAAATTTGAGAAGACAGATGAAGCTTATAGCTGCTTTGGCCTTAACAGAGAAGTTAACGTTTTTTACCTTTCAAGTATTTGGTATGGATCTACAACAAGTTGGAGCTTCGCATCAAGCCATATAGAGTACCTGACGTTCGGGAATAATCTATGCAATAGAAGCTTTGGAATCTGTAAGAAAAATGCATAAACGTGTTACACAAGGAAACATATCTATTATCAAATCTTTCTTTTAACCTTTCCGTTGCGCCTTGCATCGGTGTAAGGGACGTTATGCACAACAATGATCCTCCACAATCCCACTCTCCTGTTGTCATCTGAGTAACTTGAAGTGTTCTGAAGATATGAATGTGTTTCTTCGTCCACAAACATGTAGAAAGGGATGTTCTTCCTCGCCATTTCACTGATGTTCACCGGTTCTTGAATAATATCATACTTTCCTGATTAAAAAAAAACAAAAAGATTTTGATACTTTGCTCATAAAAATGTTATTTATAAACCGAATTACTAGAAAATTCAATTACCCCAATATTTTTTATCCGACATAATAAAAGTTACCTTAGTTATCCTATATTCGCACAACCGGAATTACACAATATGAGGATATTAAACTGAAATACCTGAATTGTCTTCTGATTTTTTTATTACCTATATTATCCGGAATTACCCGAAAATGGAACCAAATTAGAACCAAATTGGATCAAATTTTTTTCTAGATATTAACCGGTTTCTAACTTTGCTACCCGAATTAAAAACCGAAATAACCAAACCAAATTTTGTAAATACTTGAATGGTTCCTAAACTTTTAGAACCGAAAACCAAAATACCTGAAACCAAACCAACGCCCAAGGTCTAAGCTAAACAATATGCGTCAAACATAAATTTCTTTTACCAAATATCGCTGAAGCAACAATCACATCGTGGAACTGGTCTATTTCAGGAAGGATATCTTCATCGAGGTCAAATCCGGTTTGATGCCCCGGTTTTGTGCCTTTGATAAACCTGCCAGGGAAAAGAAAGACAGGAATCAGAAAAGTAAAGCTCCAAGACTGGAGAAAGAACATGGGAGTTAAGCAAATGAAGCTTACCCGCAGTGCAATGTCATGGACTCTTTTATGTCAAAGGAGTTAGTCCTATCTTCAAGAGAAGGATAACCTCCAAACTCAGACCCTCCTTGACCTTCTTCTTCACGTTTTACAGGACTCTCCTCATGGACATATGTCAAATTCTTGAGAACAGGAGATTCAAATGGATGCTTTGGCATATGAGCCAAGGCCTCTTCTGGAGATAGGTAGCATACAGGACACGCTGAAGCATAATAACAATCCGAAAAGGTAAACGCAAGTTTCTGTAAAAGCAGAGCAGAAACTAACACAGAGGGATGAGAGAGCTTACGGCGTGGTCCAGGCCTTCTGAGTCCAGGTGGAGGAGGAGGAGGAAATGAAAAACTATCACATGGATGGTGAGAAGGGAGTGATGGAGGAGGATGGATGATGTCTACATCACTTCCACTATCAGTATAGAAAGAACTCAACTCTCTAGTTAACGGTGTTTGATTGCTAACAAAATCAATGGTCTCAATACTCTGGTGAATGATTGGACTATTATTACTCTCTGTTGTAATCACAATGCAGACATTAACCATGATGAGACACCAATATCTAACTCAAAACCCCCATTGAAAGAATAAAGACATTACCTTTGTTGATAGTGTAAGAACCCAAGATAAAGACAACAAAGGCAAGGCTGAGAAGGAGCAGCATTGCGAAACGTCTGCGACCTAAGTACCAGCAACATAAGAAGGAGAGAGATCTTTCCTTCTCTTTAGAAATTGAAGTGAGCATTGTTGAAGAAAAGGATACAGACTTAGAAGCTCATTGGCCATTATCTCTTAAACTCTCATAGCGAAAAGAACCAAACTATCTTTTTTTTCTTCTTACAAAACTGCAAAAGAAACAGCTTTGTTATTATTACCAAAACAGGATCGAACAAAGACTTGCTGCATTTGCAACGTAAAGGAACAAACTTTAATTACATTTCGATTCAATTGTAAGTACCCATCAAATCATTGAGCCCATAAAATCGGAATCTAGCCCTAATCTAAGAGATACCTTACGGAATCGAGAAAAAAAAAAAAAAAAGAGATTACCTTTTGAATGAATGCTACTGTCTTCTGCTAAATTCGTTTCTGGATTTTAAGAAATCAATAAATAGTTTGGTGAATGAATCTCACTGATCCCCTTCGATCTGCGGAAAACATTCAGTGCATATTTTGGATTTGCCGTTCAGTGTATTTCCCTGATTTTTTAATATTCTCATAAATGTTTTTTAAAAAGAACTTATTTTTTGAAAAAGTAAAAAAAAATCTTTAATATATTTTTATTAGAAATGATGGTAAACTGTAGAAAAAATAAAAATAATTCATTTTATTAAATTATAAATTGATGATCATTATTTAAAACTACTAATCATATAAATTAATGTATTTATTATAAACATTAATGTGTTTTAATATATTAAAAATGCCAAAACAATTATTATTGAAAATAGTAGTATTTTATAATAGCGGAGATTTGTTTGTTAAAAATACCAAAAAACAATTATTATTTTTTAGTTTACTATTCTCTCCATTTCATTTTATTTATCCTTCTAGGTTTATGCACACATATTAATAAAACATATGATTTTGTATATTTCCAAAATAAAAACACAATTACCTATACACCTAACCATATTTCAACTAATTGAAAAATAAAATGAAAAATATTATTAATAAATTTTGCATTGAAACTCTAAAACGACAATTATTTTGAAACGAAAGTTTTTCCTACAACGAAAACTAAATTGAGGGAGTATTCATAATAAACAAATACTGTATGGTCTTTTGATTTACCTTACACTAGGTTTTAACCATGACAAAGTTAGAGTGCACACTCGTTTAGATAACTGAAAGTAGTGGATAAAGAGAAATTTATCAGTTCAATTACTATTATTCTATACTTTAGTTCATAGCATTACATATTTTTCTTAAATAGCTCACTTTCATATCACTTTAACCATTTATAAAACAGAACAGCTTGATGCGGCTTATCAGTATATCCATAAATACCATTTCCCACAGCTTTCCAAGTGCACTTGTCACATCTATCGGAATCTCTAGACGCATCATAAATGTCAAATATGCCTTTCTTTACATTTCCATGGGTAAATCCACAGAAAAAGAGTGTAGTCTTCTGAAGACCAATACGGATTCTGAATTCATATAATCCACCCTTGTTAACTACGCGAAAACCTTTATCTTTGTCACCTGATTTACAATGGATTCCCATGGAAAAGTTATTACAATTATAAATTGAGAGTGTGGCATAACTGACAAAAAATCCATCTGGTTGCAAAGGTTCAGAACTGTTAAAAGATGCCACCGTTATGGAGATAGTAACTATTGAGCATAGAATATATATGAAGTTTCTTTTAGGTGAGTTCATCTTGAAAATTTGTATATGGTTATTGAATTATTGCCTATTCAAGAGTTCATAATTTATATTTGATAAAACTGAAAAAGTCACTTTTAAAAAGTATAATATACATTTATTTATTTTGAATCACTTATTATAACACTCAAATCTACTAGAAAGATACTATGAAAGGACGAATGTATAATTAATATTTTCTCAAAAAGAGTTGTTATAAACTTAAAAGATAAAATGAGAAATATATTGTTTAATTATTATTAGTTTATTTTGAGTAATTTAAATTAGTCACAAGTTTCTACAAAGTTGAAATTATGTAGTAGTAAGAAAGAAAAAAATTCATCAAATAAATCCTCTTGTAACAAAAATAGCCAGAATACTTTCTCAAAATAAAAATTTCAGAATTAAAAGTAATTTATAATTTTATATTTCCTACTAAATCCAAAATTTACCTACACAATTAAATGATATTTAATAATACTTTTACTGCAGTAAATAAAAACGTACCATATAATCACATTGAAAATATCATATGAAGTTTATTAGGAAAATTTTAATTATATCACAAGTTTGATACTATTTTCATATTTATCACTAATGAATGACTATTTTGATAAATAGCTTAAATTTGTAATAAAAATACATTAAGCTATTTTTCTATATATTAATCAAACATTTATAAGTCCAACTCTACCCCTTAATACTAAACCCTAAACAATAATTATTAAATTACAAATTCAAATATAAAAATATTTTTGATTGAGGCTATTTTTGAAAAGTGATATTTAACTTGTGGTATTTGTAGCAATTTCTTAAGTTTCTTTTACGTAAGTTCATCTTGATTTGTTTATGTTTATTGCCTATTCAAGAATTCATAATTTATATTTGATAAAACTGAAAAAGTCACTTTTAGAAAGTATAATATACATTGGTTATTTTGAATCACTTATGATAACACTCAAATCTACTAGAAAAATATTTTAGTAACTAAAGGACGAATGTACAATCAATATTTTTTTTAAAGAGTTGTTAATAGCTTACAAGATACAAATTAGAAATCTATTGTATATGTTACTGCTCATTTTCCCCTTATTAATCTACATTTATTGTTTTATAGTTTGTTGTATCATATGAACTGAAAAGCTATATGAATAATATTTATTATAGTGCTCTTGAACTCTAGATGAAAAGATATGTTTTACAATGCTTATTTTTAATTAAATCATGGTTATATTTTAGCTATAATTTTTTTGGTTATCAACATAAACATACTTATACTAATTCTGCAAACTAAATAGAATAACTTTGCATCCATATGAACGATAAACGACGATTTTTTCTTGACACTACGTGTTACACTATCCACCTTTGAATTATGCGTTTGAGATACCTGATTGATCTTTGAGTTAAAAAAAAAAATCTTTTTGAATCTTAAAATCTGCCAAATAAGTTGCAAAACTAAATCAACAAAATTAAACATCACACGTTAAGATAAAAAAAGAAGCATATGTTTAGGAAATAAATCAAGAAAATATTTTATTAAAAAAAAGCATACTTTTAATTAGTTGTTTAGGAAAAGAAAAGACTAAAATACAGTCACAGTTATTATTATGATATTATTATGCAAAAAAAATGTGATTTATGTTTTAATATATAAAATTGAAAAATAATATAATATTTGACAAAAATAACTCTTTCCTCCATTTTAATTTCCTTTTTCTTCTTTTTCTAATTATTAAGAGATTGGGTGAACACCACCCATAATGATACTACAGGTTAAATTTAGTATAGATCCGATTTTGTTTAAGATTTTCATGTTTCAAAAAATTCAAATCATATTTTATTTCAAAATCTATAAAATAAAAATAGTAAAAAAAAAATTTTAAAGTAAGTAACTATATTTATTACTCCATTCTATATCAAAGTAAAAATGACGACAAATTAGAGTAAATTTAATTTAATTTCATTATTGTAAAATAAAAATAAAGTAATATATTGTAGATATTCTAACCATAAGTGAAGGTAAAATAAATGCGCATTAGTAAAACGTGTTACCTTTTAAAGTTAACCAAAACGAGAAAAGAATGTCCATCTGAACAACAAATCAGAAGATTTTCATGTATCTTCATAATTTAAAATTTTGAATAATTACATGTAGGTGGGGTGGAGGAGCGTACCAACTCACTGTAAACTAATCTGTGTTTTTCTTCTTTCTACCACTCATAAAGTTCTATGTGCAGCATAAAAAGAAGACATTGTCTTGTAAACTTCGAAATCATCTTTTTGTCACCTCATGCAATTATCATTCTACTTCATTGTCCTTTCTTTTTCACCCTCACCATTACTTTCTTTAAAAAAAAAAAAAAAGTTTTCTCGATCTTTTCACCCTCACATAGTTGCATTATTACTTTTTTTTTTAGCAACAGTTGCATTATTACACTTCCATCTTTATAAACTTCACCATCTTCACTTCCCAAAAATAAAAAGGAGAACAAAGATAACCATGCAAACACTCTGTTTCATCACTCTCTTCATAGCTATCTTCACCTCTCAGACCACTTCTGCTTACAGATTCAAATTCAACCACTTCGGTAACGGCACCGATCTCTTCTCATTCCATGGAGACGCAGAGTATGGTCACGACACAGACGGCACGACCCGGTCCGGTTCTCTCTCTATGACCAAAGACAAAACTCCTTTCTCTCATGG
>MU107800.1:0-12939 GCA_012274485.2 Sinapis alba | reverse complement strand
GAGAAAAGAATGTCCATCTGAACAACAAATCAGAAGATTTTCATGTATCTTCATAATTTAAAATTTTGAATAATTACATGTAGGTGGGGTGGAGGAGCGTACCAACTCACTGTAAACTAATCTGTGTTTTTCTTCTTTCTACCACTCATAAAGTTCTATGTGCAGCATAAAAAGAAGACATTGTCTTGTAAACTTCGAAATCATCTTTTTGTCACCTCATGCAATTATCATTCTACTTCATTGTCCTTTCTTTTTCACCCTCACCATTACTTTCTTTAAAAAAAAAAAAAAAGTTTTCTCGATCTTTTCACCCTCACATAGTTGCATTATTACTTTTTTTTTTAGCAACAGTTGCATTATTACACTTCCATCTTTATAAACTTCACCATCTTCACTTCCCAAAAATAAAAAGGAGAACAAAGATAACCATGCAAACACTCTGTTTCATCACTCTCTTCATAGCTATCTTCACCTCTCAGACCACTTCTGCTTACAGATTCAAATTCAACCACTTCGGTAACGGCACCGATCTCTTCTCATTCCATGGAGACGCAGAGTATGGTCACGACACAGACGGCACGACCCGGTCCGGTTCTCTCTCTATGACCAAAGACAAAACTCCTTTCTCTCATGGTCGAGCCATTTTCATCACCCCAATCACGTTCAAGCCTCCCAACAACGCTTCTTCTCTTTACCCTTTCAAGACCTCTTTCACTTTCTCCATCACTCACCAAACGAACCCTACTCCTGGTCACGGTCTCGCCTTCCTCGTCGTCCCAAGTAACCAAAACGACGCCGCTTCCGGTTTAGGCTACCTAAGTCTCGTGAACCGAACCAGCAACGGTAATCCAAGTAACCATCTCTTTGGTGTTGAGTTCGATGTGTTTCAGGACAAGTCTTTTAAAGACATCAACGATAACCATGTCGGAATCGACATTAATTCTGTCGATTCGATGTTTTCGGTTAAATCCGGTTATTGGGTTATGACAAGAAACGGTTGGTTGTTTAAGGATTTGAAGCTGAGTAGTGGAGATAAATACACGGCTTGGATCGAGTACAACCACAATTTAAAAGTCATCTCGGTTACGATCGGTTTTGCGCATTTGAAGAAACCGAACCGGCCTTTGATTGAAGCCAAATACGATCTCTCCAATGTTCTTCTCGAGAAAATGTATGCCGGTTTTTCCGGTTCAATGGGCCGTGGTGTTGAGCGTCACGAGATTTGGGACTGGACTTTCCAGAATTAATAAACCGGATCTATTCGATTCGGGATCGGTTTGAATCGGTTTCGTTTGGTTTGTTTTTGTTTTGTTTTGATAGCTTCTGTTAGTGGCTCCCGCTAATAATTGAAGTGAATAAATGCTCACGTTGTCGGGTTTCAATTTTCAAAAAAGAATACATCATTCTACCAAATACCAAAGACTTGAAAATACCAAAATAATCAGAAATAAATTTCTTGTTGTACTGATGTTAAGGTTCGATCATGATATTAGAGCATAATGTAAAACTCTATTTTTTCCTCAAAATGGAATAAAAGTGATTATGGAATAAAAATGCTCCAACCCTACTCTATTTCTCACTCCATAATGGAGTGATGAACAAACAAAAAATAGATTACTCCATTTATGGAGTAAACTTTATTATGGAGTGAGAAATAGAGTAGGGTTAGAGTAATGTTTACTTCATATTCACTTCTACTCTAAAATGGAGAAAAAAATAGAGTTGGGTTGGAGATGCCCTTAAACAAACTACATCGGTAGAACCTAGAAGAAGGAACCCAAAAAAATAATAGCCTATCAATAATTCAAATAAGTTAGTTTTGTGGACATACTTTGAGATAAGTCTATAGCACTTTTCAAGGAATGCTCTGCAGTTAGATATGATTCATGCTTTGTAGCTTAGCAACAACTTGGTAAGATTATAAACAACTTATCAACAAACAAATTATGTTTGCAATATTTAACAGATCTGAGTTAATAGGTTAATAAATTTTGTGAAACTTTTGCAAAATGGAATGAAATCATCCACTCTCCACTATTGTGTTTTTTGAAGTTATGACAATTGCTATATTATCTTTCTTGCTAAAATCAATTATTTTTGTTGGTTTTCAGATTTCAAGAAAGAATACAACACCCCTACTTGATTTAAAATACAAAAAAAAAAACTTTAGAATAGTCTTAAAAAGTTTTTGTCACAAAATAACACATAAGAAAGAAAATGATGAAAACGTTTCATTAAAGAGGTAAATATAAACTTATATCCTCAAGGTTAACTAATTTTAAACTTAAGGTTTAGAGTTAAGGGGTTTAGAGATTAGGGGTTAGAGGTTAGGGGTTAGGATTTCAAATTTTATAAACTAAAAATAAAATATTAAAAAATTTCAAAATAAAAAGAGGCTATTTTGATCATTTTCTTCATTAAGTGATATTTTGTGATAAGACTTTAGAAAATGCTATTTGAAAGAATTGCCCAAAAAATCAAAAAAAAAAATATTTTTTTAAAAATAACCAAATAACCTAGTTTTGTGGACATACTTGAGATAAGCCTATATGCAACTTTCAAGAGATGCTTTGCAGTTAGATATGGTACATTCTTTTGTACCTTGGCAACAACTTGGTAAGATTAGAATTAACTTATTAGCAAACAAATTGTGTTTATATATCAACAAAATTGAGTTAATAGGTTAACAAATTCACTAGCGAGTACTTTTGAACTTTATTCTTTTCAAAAACTTCATCGCTGTGATAATTCTATTTTATTAAACATTTGATTTGAAGATCATGTAACTGAAACTGATATGATCATATGACCAAAGTAAAACAACACCGATTTGGTCAAAGATGGAATAGATATATTGGTTAGTGTGTTTCTTACATTTGTGGGAAGTCTCCTACTTGTTATGCTTTAGTTGGTATTATTTGGTGAATGTGTTAGTGTATTTAAAAAATGCTTGTCTTAATGAATGGAAATAAAAAAAGAGAGAAAATTGTAGTAACTTATTATGTTTTTATTAGTTTGTTCTTTAACAAACTCTCTTACTTTTGAAGAGGGACCTAATTGAAATCAAAGCAATTTTGTGTTCTAATATACTAAAGAAGTGATTGAGTTCATTCCTAACAATTGGTATCAGAGCATTCTATCATGTAATTTGTTTTCATCGATTTGATTTGGACCATTTAATTGTGGTAACCAAATCATTTCATCCACATAAAAATATGTTTCAGCAACTTCATGATTGTAAAATTATTAAAATCACGAACCTGTGTATAATGTATACACTGAAGATGTGGTGATTGGTTCCCATGAAATCTAAGCTGAGATCGTCCGGAAAATTCATCATGAGATCCAAAATTTGAAGGTGTCTATTATAAAATATTTATGAGATTTGGAGAGACTGTGAACTAAGAGATTATAAGAAGCAATAGAGTTGGTGCTGAAAAAAGTAGTGATGAAGTGGTTTATGATGATAGTGGTTTGAAGTTGCTCCTCGACTCTCCAAGATTGGCGACTTCCTCAATTAAACCGAGTACACCACTAAAACATCAGCGAGTTCTGCTTAAACACCAACATCTTATTTCTCAAGATGCAAACTAAAAAGGCATAGTCAATCTAATGCGTCTAAGGATAAATCTAGATTTGGATCACAACATGGGGAACATGATAAACTACATGGATCACCTTCCACACAGTGGACCTTCCAAATCTTGTTCCATGTGGTTCTTAGTTTTATTGAGGAGATTTTATCACTAATGGAAAGGATTGACACAAATGGAAATGATTGACATAAATGGAAAGCAACCATTCGATTGTAAATAAGTTTGTGTTCGAAACTTTGAGGGAAAGGTTCTTTGGAAGATGAAATATTGATAAGATCATAATCAAAGTAAACCAATGTCAATTTGATCAAAGATGGAATATGAATATAGCTTAGTGTGTTTACTACATTAGTGAGAAAGTTTCTAATTGTTCAACACATTAGACTTTAATTGAGAGTTATATCGTGAATGTGTTAGTGTATTTAAAAGCACTTGTTTTAGTGAATGAGAATAAGAAGAGAGAAAATTACAGTAACTTTTTTTTTTTAGTTTGTTCTTCAACGAACTCTCTTACTTTTGAGTAAGAGCCTTAATGAGTGTCAAATAATCGTGTGTTCTAAGGTATCAGAGATGAAATGGGAAGGATTGACACAAATGGAAAGCAACATTCAATCATGGACAAGTTTTGTTCAAGAATCTTGAGGACAAGGTTCTTTGGAGGATGGAGTATTGGTAAGATCATAACCAAAGTAATCCAGTGTCAATTTGGTCAAAGATGTAACATAGATATGGTTTCGTGTGTTTCTTACATTGTATTTAAGAAATATTTGTCTTAGTGGATGAAAATAAAAGGAAAGAATTACATTAAATTGTTTTGTTTTTATTAGTTTGCTCTTCAACAAACTCTCTTATCTTTGAGTAGAGCCTTAATTGGCATCAAAGTAATCATGTGTTCTAAGGTGTCAAATGAGTTATTGGATTCACTCCTAACAGAAAGACAAATATAATTTTTTAAAAACCATATTTGAAGATAAAATACATGTCAATCAATGTTATGGGCAAACAGAGTTCAAAATAAAATCAATCATGTTTGACAGCATCAACTATTAGAGTATTATCTAAAAACACTATATAACTTAAAATATGAAGTTTTTTGTTCTTCAAAAATGAATTTCAAAATTCTAAATTTGAAATTTCATATTTTATTTGTATTTTGGTCCTTACAGTTATACATCACATTTATGATTTTTAAAATATTTGTCATTTATCATTTTAATCCTTATTTTTATCTTATAAAATATTTTAAATTTATTTTTATAAATTTTATTTATACACATGAAATTAAATAAAGTTTTTAAAATAAAATTTAAAATATTTTCAAACTAGATTTAGACAAAAACAACAACATTACAAAAGCAAATTAACAAAAAAAAATAAAAAGTACATACACATTTGTTACACAAATTTTGAATACTACATGAATACATAATTATTACAACAAATTTAATTAATATTGATATAATATTCTTATATATGCTTGTTATTTATAAATATTTCATATATTTAAATTAATCATGATAAATATAGGATTATAGTATAAAATATATTTTTGAAGTTAAATTTATAGTTTTGAATATAAAATTTCTAAATTTTAAATCATAGACTTTTTTAGAAATGCTGTTAACCGAACTTAACTATTCATTCTTTGATTCAATAACAATAGAATTCACGGTTGATTTAGTGACTCTTTATTTATTGGATCCACTTTCTTTACTTATCTTGGTTTTTATACCTTTTCTATAACTATTTTGTGTACTCTTTATTAGCTCCAATCTTTGTTTCCTATATATTTAATCTCTTAATCTCCTAGACATTATTTGTGAACGACCTTTTACTACTTGATTATATGTTATCCTAACATTCTTTATAATAGAAAATATGACATAATTTTTGAAAATTTGACATAAAAACAAATTAATTATGACAAACAATTATTTTCTGTAGATTTGCACTTTTTTGAAATATGGTAACATCACTTATATCATCATTAAATAAAATAAATATAACAATAACAATAATAATAAATTAATATAACTATAAATATAACAATATTTACACATCAATCCAAAATAGAAAACATGAATTTGTGTAAAAATATATGCTAGTCAAAATTAATTACAACTCTATTTTAAACACATAGAAAATCTGGACATAATAATCAAACTAAAATTATTTATAAGTAAAAAACTTTTTTAACCTTCTTCCAACGTTATCAACAAAAAACATTAATCTATTTTTCTAATTTCAACTGTAGTAAAAATTTAACTATTTTAAAATTAAAATAATTATAAATGTTATTATATTTGTATTTATTTATTATTATGCTTTACTTTAAATAGAATAAAATTAAAGTAAAATTAATTTTATTTTATTTTCAAGTTAATCAAGTTTAAAGAAAAATAGAGTAATACATTAACAAGTCTAATTTTTAACTAAACTCCATTTTATACTATAAATTATATTTTGCAATGAAGTTTTTTTAATCATATCCATTTTTAAATTGATAAATTAAGTGAATTATTTGAAATTAAAAAATTGTATGTATTTTGACTAAAGGCAAAACAATTGTATGCAATATTATTATTATTACTCCCTCCGTTCCACTAAGATAAATGTTTTACAAAAATAAATTGTTTCACAAAGATGTATTTTTTATGTTTTCTACACAAAAATTACAACTTTCAATAAAATTAATTGAATTTATTGAAAGACTATTGGTTAAAATGTATTGGAATTTGATAATTTCTAAAACCCATGTATGATTAATGTGTTTTTTTAATATGTGTGAAAACACCAAAACATACATGTTAATGGAACGGAGGGAGTATTTTTTTTTTGGGGGGGGGGGATCGAGGGCATAAGCAATTTTATATATTACTCTATATATACTCATTACTTTATCTTGGAGTAAAAAATAAAGCAGTTTAAATAAAAAAAAGAAGTGAGTAGTTAAAGTAAAAAAAAAATCTATAAAATTTATTTTATTTTAAATTTAATTCTATTTTTATTATCAAAAGGAGCAAGAATCAATGGCAATAAATTAGAATATCTCTACAATTTCAGACTAATGTGTTTTTTTTTTTCTTTTCTCCACCACTTATAAAGTTCTATTTGCAGCATGAAAAGAAGACATGTCTTGTGAATTTCGAAAACAACTTTTTCACCTAATGCCATTATAACTCAGTTTCATTGTCCTTTCTTTTTCACCATTACCATTACTTTTCTTGTTGAACAATAAAAAGTTATCTCGATCTTGTCACCATCACACAACTTCCATCTAATAAAGTTCATCAACCTCACTAAACAAAGATGACCATGCAAACACTCAGCTTCATCATTCTCTTCATAGCTATCTCCATCTCTCCACACACTTCTGCTTACAGATTCCAATTCAGCAACTTCGGTACTAATGGCTCTAATCTCTTCTCGTTCCATGGAGACGCAGAGTATGGTCCCGACACCGACCACATGGGCCGGTCGGGTGCTCTCGCTTTAACCCAATTCAGAGTTCCTTTGTCTCATGGTCGAGCCATTTTCACCAAACCCATCTCCTTCAAACCACCAAACAACATCTCTTCTGTTTACCCGTTCAAGACCTCTTTCACTTTCTCCATCACTCCTCACAACACAAACCCTACTCCTGGTCACGGTCTCGCCTTCCTCGTCGTCCCAAGTAACCAAAACGACGCCGCTTCCGGTTTAGGCTACCTCAGTCTCGTGAACCGAACCAGTAACGGTAATCCAAGTAACCACCTCTTTGCCGTTGAGTTCGATGTTTTTCAGGACAAGTCTCTTCACGACATCAACGATAACCATGTCGGAATCGACATTAATTCGGTCGATTCGGTGAAGTCGGTTAAATCCGGTTATTGGGTTATGACAAGAAACGGTTGGTTGTTCAAGGACTTGAAGCTGAGCAGTGGAGATAAATACACGGCTTGGGTTGAGTACAACAACAATTTAAAAGTCATCTCGGTTACGATCGGTTTCGCGCATTTGAAGAAACCGAACCGGCCTTTGATTGAAGCGAAATACGATCTCTCCAATGTTCTTCTCGAGAAAATGTATGCCGGTTTTGCCGGTTCAATGGGCCGTGGTGTCGAGACCCACGAGATCTGGGACTGGACTTTCCAGAATTAGAAAACCGGGGTTATTCTTTTTGAGATCGGTTTAAATCGGTTTTTGTTTGGTTTGCTTTCGATTTGATAGCTTCTGTTGATGTGTCTCCCGCTAATAATTGAAGTGAAATAAATGCTCAAGTTATCTGTTTTCCGATTTCAAGAAAGAATACAACTCTACGTAATGGCATGATTATTGGACGATTTTTAGCATAGGATTCTTAGCGTAATTTAAAAACAGTTTTTTAATATCAACTAAAAAAAAGTTTATAGATGGCTCTTAAATAAGATATTTAAGAACCATCTCTTATCTTTTTCTTAATTAAAATTAAGAGACAATTTTTATATTATGCGAAGAACCTCGTCTTAAGAATTCCGTAATAATTATGGCCTAATAGGCTAATACCAAAGATTTAAAATACCAAAATAATAATCAAAATCTAAATTTCTTGTTGTACTGATGTTTTTGATCATGTATTATTATACAACCCATATGTGTTTCAAAACAAAACAGAAAACAACCCACATATGTAGAACCTAAAAGATGGAACCTTATAAACCTATCAATAATTCAAATAAGTTAGTTTTTTGGTCGTGGATATATACTCAATCAAGATTATGTACTTTGTATCTATGTGAATGATATTGAACATTGACTCACAAGATTGTCCCTTTTTATTTTTCAAACGGATATTTTATTACTTAAATTTAAAATGGTATGGAAAACCAGAACGAAACATAACAACCAATGTAATATATTTTTTTATAAAAGGATCTTGCTATTTTAACTAGTGAATCATAAAATACATCCTCAGAATGAGGAATAAAAACAATTGAGAACTCTGTGAATCTATGCTTTAACTTCATCAACTCTTTCAACTCATTGGAGAAGTTCGACCATGCTCCAGGGTCTTGAATCATTGAAATTAAATCCTTACAATCGATCCCAAAAGATTGACATGTCGATAGTTGTATCATGCACTCCATTACCCATGATAATACCTTGGAATGGAGTGCAAGATTGTCCTCTTTATATTCAAATAAGTTAGTTTTAAACATTTTTCAACTATTCATATGTTTAAACCAATTTTTTGTTGGTAAAAAGGTTATAATGAATATTTATAAGCAATATTGTGTTCAAAAAAAAAAAAAAAGAATATTTATAAGCAATATAGAATAATCCAGCTATGTATTTCTTGTACCCCAAACTTTTTCTGTTCATGAACCAAATTATAGTCTTACATGCCATTGCCTTGTTCTCACAATGAGTGACCCTGGGGGATTTTGTAAACAATTATCCGACATGATTATATAGGTCTTGCGACTGAACATGTTAACGTTCCAGTGTTCTTTAAATTGTAATATTTTAGTACAACGATAAGTGATACATAAAAGTTTTAGTATTGTTTTCAAGTCTCAAACGATAACTAACAAGTTACATGGAGGTTTTCATTGCGTTTATTGTGCGAGTGTTTTCCACCTATAAGAGGAGAAATAAAATACTGGTAAGTTATAAGCAATGTTCTAAAAATATACGTTAGACGGACGGTTGATTATTGTATAGCGATTGAATGTATATACAAATGTATATACATAGTAGACATATTTTAAATAAATAAAATAATTATGTAAATTATATGTAAATAATAAAATATATAGCAAATATAATTAAAAATACTATATATTATAATTATATATTGAATATTGAAAAATATATAAATTGATAAGAATGAAGTCAAAACGAAATCAAAAGAATTAAACAAGTATATTATAAATGCTTACTAAAATTTCCTATAAAATATAATTTATAAATTGTAAGCATATAAACACACGTATAATACCGTATAAACATCATATAACACCGTATAAACATTGTATTTGCGTTCATCCAAACTATCATCGTATTATTCAACTCTATAATAAAAATATTACAGTGAGTTACTAAATATCGTATATACACTGTATATATGACCGTACCAGCTGTATTTTAAAACATTGGTTATAAGTAAATACATGAATAATAGCAACAATATAAGCAAAATTGTTATTCAAATAAGGATCCATCTTTGAATAAAGAAAATAATAGTTCAGCAGAAAAACATAATAAAAAATAGTGAGTCTTTTCTGGCATCCAGTTGGCATTATGTAATTTGATCATTTGATGTTTGAAATGTCAAAGTTGCTGTCTCTTGTCACTCTATATAACACCACCACGTCCGAAAAGACAACAAAACAAAACACATCAGAAAAACACATAATGCAGATCCAAAACATATGTTTCATTTCTCTATTCATAGCTTTGTTCAGTTCTAAAACCATTTCAGCCGTTAAATTCAACTTCAACCATTTTGACGGAACAAACCTAATCTTCATCGGTTACGCTGAGCTAGGACCAGCAACAGATGGCATGAGCCGGTCAGGTGCTCTCTCCATGACCCGTGACAATATTCCATTCTCACATGGCCAAGGTCTTTACACAGACCCCATCCCATTTAAACCCTCCAACAACACTTCCTCTTCTGTCTACTCTTTCAAAACATCTTTCACTTTCTCCATCACTCCTCGTAAGTCAAACCCTTACCCTGGTCATGGCCTCGCCTTCATCGTTGTCCCAACCGTAAACTACGACCAAGACTCAACCCGTGGCTTCCTCGGTTTAGTTAACCGGACAACCAATGGCAATCCTAATAACCATCTCTTTGCCGTTGAGTTTGATGTTTTCCAAGATAAACGTTTTGGAGATATTAATGATAATCATGTTGGTGTTAATGTTAACTCTGTAAACTCATTGGTTTCTGAGAAAGCTGGTTACTGGATTCAGACAAGAACAGGAGGAAACAAACAGTGGTCGTTTAAGGAAGTGAAGTTAAGTAGTGGAGATAACTACAAGGCTTGGATCGAGTATAAGGATAGTAGAGTCAGTGTTACGCTCGCACCTGCGCATTTGAAGAAACCGAAGATGCCATTGATCGAAACACATGTTGATCTTTCTGAGGTGGTTCTTGACACAATGTATACCGGTTTCGCCGGTTCGATGGGCCGTGACGTCGAGCGTCATGACATTTGGAACTGGAGTTTCGAGAATACTGCCAAAACCAACTAATCCGATTTACTCGGTTTAGTTTGGTTTGATTTATTTATTTCTTTTGTTTTTCTTTTATATATGTAATCTTGGTTACCAGTTTAATGATTATTCCATTCTAAAAATACTTTATGGTACCACTACAATATACTTTTACTCCAAAATAATACACAAAACAAAAATTCTCAAAATAACATTAATTAAATTTTTGAAAATATTTTTATTTTGTATTTGAATTTGAATTTATTGATTAGAGTTAATGGCTAAGTAATGCGATTGAGCTAGGGTAAATATTTAGGAGGGTTTAGTGGAAATATAATTTATGTAGAGTTAGGTTAATTCTAAGAATCAAGAGATTTGTTAAATTTATAAAGAGTACGAAAGAGTTTTTATATTTAAAGAATTTATCAAAATATGCTAGTATAATGATTTTAAGAATCTAAAGACTATATGCAAGATTTTTGAAATTGTGTTTTATGAGTAAAATTGTATATAATTCAAGTCCCAATAACAATAGATTTGAAGGAATTTTAGAATTACTAAAATCTAAACTTTTTGAATAACAATAGATTTTGTAACTCATTAAACAATCATTAAACTAATAACACTAGATTTTAGTAAGAATGTTAGAATACATTAACCAATAATAACAAACTTTGGGAATTTTAACATTCATTAAAAATTCACATCCCATTAGAGTTTGAAATAATTTAGTATTTTGAGGAAATTTTAAATTTGAGAATTTTAACATTCATTTATCTTAATTTTTTTTTGTACAATCTAGGGATTTGACTTCTTTCTTAAAATCAGTTTTAACTTTAGAAAATATGTTTTATACACAAGTTTAGATTTAGTAATTTTGATTACAAGGTATTAAAAATTTATAAACACAATTTTGGGAGAGGGAAACTACCAAAAACGGAAACATTGTTGCTATTATAGAATTGTGTTTAGAAGTATATATGATCTTTGTATTTGTATTGTGTAATTATTGTAAGCCTTAATGAAACCACTAGGTCACTTGACAATTGACATACCAGTAATCTTTAATCTATACCAAAGAATACAATCAATCTGTGTTGTATATATATATAGCCTTTAACTGCCAGATTCTTTCCAAGCTTGATTTCTTGACTCTATTCACACTGATTTTCTCCTGATTTAGCGTCTGCAACTAACCTATCTACAAGCCCCTTGACCCTCTCTGCCCCTAAACCAGGTCTGAGCTTAGCCACGTCTTCCACAACCGAGCACTCAGGTTTCCCACCACACCACCCACCAGGAGTGAAACCATTATCGTTCGTCCGCATAAGCAGTTCCTTATCAATCTTATCTAAAGCACTGTCATCTCTACTGAACTTTCTAGCAAACGCAGCACCACTCCCAATCATCGGTTCTATGTCTCCTAAGGACAACGTGCGAGGATGCTGCCTCGGTGGTCTGTCCCACGCGATGTAGTGAAGATCATGGTTCACCGCGGTTTTGGAGAACTCAGGGGTGTTACATATGACTGTGTGGAAGTAACCTTCAGGAGAAGAAACAAAGTTTGTGTAATACATGAGTAACGTTCTTGGTAAGTTGTCCCAACCCCAAATGGTATACTCCACGAATGTGCGTGAGAGAGCCATCCAAGCTGATCCTGGGAGAAAGAAAAGCCGACAAGAAGTTTCAAACTTCATTGCAACAAGAACAGAGTTATTGCTTATGCAACAAGTAACATGTTTCACTTCAGTGCAACAAGAACAGAGTTATTGCTTATGCAACAAGTAATATGTTTCACTTCATTGCAACAAAAACAGAGTTATTGCTTATGCAACAAGTAATTTGTTTTTAACTTTAGGGTTAGAAGAACAGAACTGACCGGTGTGTAACTTAAACGCAGTTGGTAAACTTCGACCAGGTCTGACCCAAAGAATATTTGATTTGTTTAGCATGTAGAGTCCAGGATCAACCATTAATGGCATTGCTCGTTTTTCACTTCACCATGAGACACCAAGAAACATCAGTTTTAACTAATGAGAACTAAACAAAGAATTTGAGAAACTAAAAAAAAAAAAAAAAAAAAAAAAAAAAAAAAAAAAAAAAAAAAAAAAAAAAAAAAAAAAAAAAAAAAAAAAAAAAAAAAAAAAAAAAAAAAAAAAAA
>MU107798.1:23612-34993 GCA_012274485.2 Sinapis alba | reverse complement strand
GAAGGATTTAACTCAACGGACCATGGACTGTCCGAACTGGTCCATCAGTACATGAAAAATGACCCATACGTACTGATAGGCTGATACGATCAGCCATTCGTACTGCCTGGAAGGACAAAGGACTGTCCAGACTAGTCCATCAGACCATGAAAAATTGACTCATACGTACTGATAGGCTGATATGATCAGCCTTACCCTTACTGAAAGGAAGGATTTAACTCAACGGACCATGGACTGTTCAAACTGGTCCACACAGTACATGAAAAATGACCCATACGTAATGATAGGCTGATACGATCAGCCATCCGTACTGCCTGGGTGGACCAAGGACTGTCCAGCCTTGTCCATCAGCCATGAAAAGTCGACCCATACCTACTGATAGGCTGATATGATCCGCCTTAACCATACTGAATGGAAGGATTTGACTCAGCGGCCCATGGACTCTCCGGACTGGTCATGTCAGTATTTGAAAAATGGCCCATACGTATTGATAGGATGATACGATCAGCCATCCGTACTACCTGGGTGGACCAAGGACTGTCTAGCCTTGTCCATCAGGCCATGAAAAATCAACTCATACGTACTGATAGGCTGATATGCTCAACCTTAACCGTACTGAAAGGAAGGATTTAACTCAACGTACCATGGACTGTCCAAAGTGGTCCCATTAATACATGAAAAATGACCCATAGGTACTGATAGGCTGATACGATCAGCCATTCGTACTGCCTGGAAGGACCAAGGACTGTACAGACGGGTCCATCAGTACATGAAAAGTAGACCCATACGTACAGATAGGCTGATATAATCAGCCTTAACCATACTGAATGGAAGGATTTTACTCAGCGGACCATTGACTGTCCGGACTGGTCATGTCAGTACATCAAAAATGACCCATACGTACTGATAAGCTGGTACGATCAGCCATTCGTACTGCTTGAAGTACCAAGGACTGTCCAGACTGGACCATCCGGCTATGAAAAATCGACTCATATGTACTGATAGGCTTATATGATCAGCCTTAACCATACTGAATGGAAGGATTTAACTCAGCGGACCATGGACTGTCCGGACTAGTCCCATTAGAACATGAAAAATGACCCATACGTACTAATAGGCTGTTACGATCAGCCATCTGTACTGCATGGAAGAAGGACCAAGGACTGTTCAGACTGGTCAATCAGGCCATGAAAAATCGTTTCATACGTACTGAAAGGAAGGATTTAACTCAACGGACCATGGACTCTCCAAAGAGGTCCCATCAGTACATGAAAAATGACCCATACGTACTGATAGGCTGATACGATCAGCCATTCGTACTGCCTGGAAGGGCCAAGGACTGTCCAGACTGGTCCATCAGGCCATGAAAAATCGAGTCATACGGACTGATAGGCTGATATGATCAGCCTTAACCCTACTGAAAGAAAGGATTTAACTCAACCGACCATGGACTTTCCGGGCTGGTCATGTCAGTACAGGAAAAATGACCCATACGTACTGATAGGCTGATACGATCAGCAATCCGTACTGCCTGGGTGGACCAAGGATTGGCCAACCTTGTCCATCAGGCCATGAAAAATTGACCCATACGTACTGATAGGCTGATATGATCAGCCTTAACCGTACTGAAAGGAAGGATTTAACTGAACCGACCATGGACTGTTCAAACTGGTCCCACCAGTACATGAAAAATGACCCATACGTACAGATAGGATGATATGATCAGCCATCCTTACTGCCTGGAAGGTCCAAAGACTGTCTAGACTGGTCCATCTGGCGATGAAAAGTTGACCCATATGTACTGATAGGCTGAAATGATCAGCCTTATCCAAACTGAATTGAAGGTTTTAAATCAACGGACCATGGACTGTCCGGACTGGTCCCATCAGTACATAAAAAATGACCCATACGTACTGATAGGCTGATACAATCAGCCATTCATACTGCCTGGAAGGACCAAGGACTGTCCAGACTGGTCCATCAGGCCATGAAAAATCGACTCATACATACTGATAGGCTGATATGATCAGCCGTAACCGTACTGAAAGGAAGGATTTAACTCAACGGACCAAGGACTGTCCAAACTGGTCCCATACGTACATATAGGCTGGTACGATCAGCCATCCGTCCTGCCTGGAAGGAACAAGGACTGTCCAGACAGGTCCATCAGGCCATGAAAAACAGACCCACACGTACTGATAGGCTAATATGATCAGCCTTATCCATACTGAATGGAAGGATTTAACTCAGCGGACCATGGACTGTCCAGACTGGTCCAACCAGTACATTAAAAATGACCCGTAATTACTGATAGGCTGGTACGATCAGCGATCCGTACTGCCTGGAAAGACCAAGGACTGTCCATGTAAGACCCGATCCTTGTCCATAGAGCCATGAAAAATCGACTCATACGTACTGATAGGCTTATATGATCAGCCTTAACAACACTGCATGGAAGGATTTAACTCAACCGACCATGGCTGTCCATACTGGTCTTATCAGTACTTGAAAAATGACACATACGTACTGATAGGCTGATATGATCAGCCATCCGTACTGCCTTGAAGGACAAAGGTCTGCCCAGATTGGGCCAACATGCCATGAAAAATTGACAATACATATTGATAGGCTTATATGATCAGCCTTATCTGTACTGAATGGAAGGATTTAATCCAATGGACCATGGACTGTCCAGACTGGTCGCATTAGTACATTAAAAATGACCCATACGTAATGATAGGCTGGTACGATCAGCCATCCGTACTGCCTGGAAGGACAAATGACTGTCCAGGCTAGTCCATCAGGCCATGAAAAATCGACTCATACGTNGGACTGTCCATGTAAGACCCGATCCTTGTCCATAGAGCCATGAAAAATCGACTCATACGTACTGATAGGCTTATATGATCAGCCTTAACAACACTGCATGGAAGGATTTAACTCAACCGACCATGGCTGTCCATACTGGTCTTATCAGTACTTGAAAAATGACACATACGTACTGATAGGCTGATATGATCAGCCATCCGTACTGCCTTGAAGGACAAAGGTCTGCCCAGATTGGGCCAACATGCCATGAAAAATTGACAATACATATTGATAGGCTTATATGATCAGCCTTATCTGTACTGAATGGAAGGATTTAATCCAATGGACCATGGACTGTCCAGACTGGTCGCATTAGTACATTAAAAATGACCCATACGTAATGATAGGCTGGTACGATCAGCCATCCGTACTGCCTGGAAGGACAAATGACTGTCCAGGCTAGTCCATCAGGCCATGAAAAATCGACTCATACGTACTGATAGGCTGATATGATCAGCCTTAACTATACTCAATAGAAGGATTTAACTCAACGGACCATGAACTGTCCGGACTGGTCCCATCAGAACCTAAAAAATGACCCATATGTACGTATAACCTGAGAAAATAGGACATTAGTACTGCTTTGAAGGACCAAGGCCCGCCCAGACTGGTCCAGCAGGTCATGAAAAATCGACCCAGGCATACTGCTAGGCTTATATGGTCAGCCTTATCAGTATTGAATGGAAGGATTTAATGCAACGAACCATGGACTGTCCAGACTGGTCCCATTAGTACATTAAAAATGAACCATAAGTAATGATAGGCTGGTACGATCAGCCATCCGTACTGCCTGGAAGAACAAATGACTGTCCAGACTGGTCCATCAGGCCATGAAAAATCGACTCATACGTACTGATAGGCTGATATGATCAGCCTTAATTGTAGTGAATGGGAGGATTAAAGTCAACGGACCATGGATGGACCAAGGACTGTCCAAACTGGTCCATCAGGCCATGAAAAATCAATCCATACATACTGATAGGCTGATATGATCAGCCTTAACTTTACTGAATGGAAGGATTTAACTCAATGGAACATGGACTGTCCGGACCGGTCCCATCCGTACATGAAAAATGACCCATACGTACTGATAGGCTGGAACGATCAGCTATCCGTACTGCCTGGATGGACCAAGGACTGTCCAGACTGGTCCATCAGGCGATGAAAAATCGACCCATACATACTGATTGGCTGATATGATGAGCCTTAACCGTACTGAATGGATGGATTTAACTCATCGGACCATGTACTGTCCAGACTTGTCCCATCAGTACATGGAAAATGACCCTCACGTACTGATAGGCTGATACGATTAGCCATCCGTAATGCTTGGATGGACCAAGACCGTCTAGACTGGTCCATCAGGCCATGGAAAATAATCCCGTACGTACTGATGGGCTGGTATGATCAGCCTTAACCGTACTGAATGGAAGGATATAACTCAATGGACCATGATTGGTCTGGACTGGTCCCATCTGTACATGAGAAATTACCATACGTACTGATAGGCTGATCTGATCAGCCATCCGTATCGCCTTGATGGACCAAGGACTGTCCAGACTGGTCGATCAGGCCATGAAAAATGACCCATACGTACTGATAAGCTGATATAATCAGCCTTAACCGCACTGAAGTGAAGGATTTAACTTAATAAACCATGGACTGTCCGGACTGGTCCCATCAGTACATGAAAAATGACCCATACGTGCTGATATGATGATACAACTAGCCATCCGTACTANACTGGTCCCATCAGTACATGAAAAATGACCCATACGTGCTAATATGATGATACAACTAGCCATCCGTACTACCTGGATGGACAAAGGACTGTCCAAACTAGTCAATAAGGCCATGAAAAATCTACCCATATGTACTGATAGGCTGATATCATTAGCCTTAACCGTACTGAATGGAAGGATTTATCTCAATGGACCATGAACTGTCCAAACTGGTAGGCTCATACGATAAGCCATACGTACTGCCTGGATGCACAAAGGAATTTCCAACCTGGTCCATCAGGGCATGAAATATCGACCCATACATACTGATAGGCTGATATGATCAGCCTTAACCATACTGAATGGAAGGATTTAACTCAGTGGACCATGGACATTCTGGACTGGTCCCAACAGTACATGAAAAATGACCCATACGTACTGATAGGCTGGTACGATCAGCCATCCGTACTGCCTGGAAGGACCAAGGACTGTCACGACTGGTCCATCAGGACATTAAAAATCAACCCATATGTACTGATAGGCTGATATGATCAGCCTTAATCGTACTGAATGGAAGGATATAACTCAACGGACCACGGACGGTCTAGAATGGTCCCATCAGTACATGAGAAATTACCATACGTACTGATAGGCTGATCTGATCAGCCATCTGTACTGCCTGGATGGACCAAGGACTGTCAAGACTGGTCCATCAGGCCATAAAAATTCAACCCATACGTACTGATAGGCTAATATGATCAGCCTTAACCGTACTGAATTGAAGGATATAACTCAACGGACCATAAACTGTCTAGACGGGTCCCATCAGTACATGAAAAATGACCCATACGTGCTGATATGATAATACAATTAGCCATTCGTACTGCATGGATGGACAAAGGACTGTCCAAACTAGTCTATAAGGCCATGAAAAATTGACCCATATGTACTGATAGGCTGATATGATCAGCCTTAATCGTACTGAATGGAAGGATATAACTCAACGGACCACGGACGGTCTAGAATGGTCCCATCAGTACATGAGAAATTACCATACGTACTGATAGGCTGATCTGATCAGCCATCTGTACTGCCTGGATGGACCAAGGACTGTCAAGACTGGTCCATCAGGCCATGAAAATTCAACCCATACGTACTGATAGGCTGATATGATCAGCCTTAACCGTACTGAATTGAAGGATATAACTCAACGGACCATGAACTGTCTAGACTGGTCCCATCAGTACATGAAAAATGACCCATACGTGCTGATATGATAATACAATTAGCCATTCGTACTGCCTGGATGGACAAAGGACTGTCCAAACTAGTCTATAAGGCCATGAAAAATTGACCCATACGTACTGATAGGCTGATATGATTAGCCTTAACCGTACTGAATGGAAGGATTTAACTTAACAGACCATGAACTGTCCAAACTTGTCCCATCAGTACATGAAAATGACTAATACGTACTAATAGGCTGATACGATCAGCCATCCATACTGCCTGGATGCACCAAGGACTGTCCAGCCTAGTCCATCAGGGCATGAAAAATTGACCCATACGTACTGTTAGGCTGATATGATCAGCTTTAACCATACTGAATGAAAGGATTTAACTCAACGGACCATGGACTGTTCGGACTGGTCCCAACAGTACATGAAAAATGACCCATACGTACTGATAGGCTGGTACGATCAGCCATTCGTACTGCCTGTAAGGACCAAGGACTGTCCAGACTGGTCCATTAAGCCATGAAAAACCGACTCATACGTACTGATAGGCTTATATGATCAGCCTTAACAACACTGCATGGAAGGATTTAACTCACCGGATCATGGCTGTCCATACTGGTCTTATCAGTCCTTGAAAAATGACACATACGTACTGATAGGCTGATATGATCAGCCATCCGTACTGCCTTGAAGGACAAAGGTCTGCCAAGACTGGGCCAACATGCCATGAAAAATTGACCAATACGTATTGATAGGCTTATATAATCAGCCTTATCTGTACTGAATGGAAGGATTAATCCAATGGACCATGGACTGTCCAGACTGGTCGCATTAGTACATTAAAAATGACCCATACGTAATGATAGGCTGGTACGATCAGCCATCCGTACTGCCTGGAAGGACAAATGACTGTCCAGGCTAGTCCATCAGGCCATAAAAAATCGACTCATACGTACTGATTGGCTGATATGATCAGCCTTAACTATACTCAATGGAAGGATTTAACTCAACGGACCATGAACTGTCCGGACTGGTCCCATCAGAACTTAAAAAATGACCCATACGTACGTATAATCTGAGACAATAGGACATCTGTACTGCTTTGAAGGACCAAGGCCTGCCCAGACTGGTCCAACAGGTCATGAAAAATCGACCCAGGCATACTGATAGGCTTATATGATCAGCCTTATCAGTATTGAATGGAAGGATTTAATGCAACGAACCATGGACTGTCCAGACTGGTCCCATTAGTACATTAAAAATGAACCATACGTAATGATAGGCTGGTACGATCAGCCATCCGTACTGCCGGGAAGAACAAATCGACTCATACGTACTGATAGGCTGATATGATCAGCCTTAACTGTACTGAATGGGAGGATTAAACTCAACGGACCATGGTCTGGTCCCATCAGTACATGAAAAATGACCCATATGTACTTATAGGCTGATACGATTAGCAATCCGTACTGCCTGAAAGGACAAAGGACTGTCTAGACTGGTTCATTAGGCCAAGAAAAATCTACCCATATGTACTGATAGGCTGATATGATTAGACTTAACTGTACTGAATGGAAGGATATATCTCAACAGACCATGAACTGTCCAAACTGGTCCCATCAGTACATGAAAAATGACCCATACGTACTGGTAGGCTCATACGATAAGCCATCCGTACTGCCTGGATGCACCAAGGACTGTCAAGCCTGGTCCATCAGGGCATGAAAAATCGACCCATACGAATTGATAGGCGTATATGATCAACTTTAACCATACTGAATGGAAGGATTTAACTCATTGGTCCATGGACTGTCCGGACTGGTCCCAACAGTACATGAAAAATGACCCATACGTACTGATAGGCTGGTACGGTCAGCCATCCGTACTGCCTGGAAGGACCAAGGACTGTCCAGACTGGTCCACCAGTCCATGAAAAATCAACCCATACGTATTGATAGGCTGATATGATCAGCCTTAACCGTACTGAATTGAAGGATATAACTCAACGGACCATGAATTGTCTTGACTAGTCCCATCAGTACATGGAAATTGACCCATACGAACTGATATGCTGATCTGATCAGCCATCTGTACTACCTGGATGGACCAAAGACTGTCCAGACTTGTCCATCAGGCCATGAAAAATTGACCCACACGTACTGATAGGCTGATATGATCAGCCTGAACCGTACTGAATATAAAGATTTAACTCAACGGACCATGTACTGTCCAGACTTGTCCCATCAGTACATGAAAAATGACCCACATGTAATGATAGGCTGGTACGATCAGCCATCCGTACTGCCTGGAAGGACAAATGACTGTCCAGACTGGTCCATCAGGCCATGAAAAATCGACGATACGTACCGATAGGCTGATATGATCAGCCTTAACTGTACTGAATGGAAGGATTTAACTCACAGACCATGGACTGTCTGGACTGGTCCCATCAGTACATGAAAAATGACCCATATGTACTGATAGACTGATATGATCGGCCATCCGTACTGACTCGAAGGACCAAGGTCTGCCTAGACTGGTCCAACACGCCCTGAAAAATTGACCAATACGTACTGATAGGCTAATATGATCAGCCTTATCTTTACTGAATGGAAGGATTTAATCCAATGGACCATGGACTGTCCAGACTGGTCCCATTAGTACTTTAAAAATGACCCATACCTAATGATAGGCTGGTACGATCAGCCATCCATACTGCCAGGAAGGACAAATGACTGTCCAGACTGGTCAATCAGACCATGATATGATCAGCCTTAACTGTACTGAATGAAAGGATTTAACTCAACGGACCATGAACTGTCCGGACTGGTCCCATCAGTACTTATAAAATAACCCATACATACGTATAATCTGAGACGATCAGCCATATGTACTGCTTTGAAGGACCAAGGCCTGCCCAGACTGGTCCAACAGGTCATGAAACATCGACCCAGACGTACTGATAGGCTTATATGATCAGCTTTATCCGTACTGAATGGAAGGATTTAACTCAACAGACCATGATCAGCTTTATCCGTACTGAACGGACCATGGACTGTCTAGAGTGGTTCCGTTAGTACATTAAAATGACCCATACATACTGAAAGTCTGGTACGATCAGCCATCCATACTGCCTGGAAGGAACAAGGACTGTCCAGACTGGTCCATCAGGCCATGAAAAATCGACCCATACGTAATGATAGGCTGAAATGATCAGCCTTATCCTAACTGAATGGAAGGATTTAACTCAACAGGCCATGTACTGTCCACACTGGTCCCATCAGTACATGAAATATTACCCATATGTACTGATAGGCTGATACGATTTGCCATACGTACTGCCTGGATGGACCAAGGACTGTCCACACTGGTCCATCAGGCCATGAGAAATCAACCCATATGTACCGATGGGCTGATATGATCAGCCTTAACCGTACTGAATGGAAGGATATAACTTAAAGGACCATGGACAGTCTGGACTTGTCCCATCAGTATATGAAAAATTACCCATACGTACTGATAGGCTGATCTGATCAGCACTCCGTACTGCCTGGATGGACCAAGGACTGTCCAAACTGGTTAATCAGGCCATGAAAAATCGACCCATACGTACTGATAGGCTGATATAATCAGCCTTAACCGTACTGAAGTGAAGTATTTAACTCAACGGACCGTGGACTGTCCGGACTGGTCCTAAACTTGTCCCATCAGTACATGAAAATGACTAATACGTACTAATAGGCTGATACGATCAGCCATCCATACTGCCTGGATACACCAAGGACTGTCCAGCCTAGTCCATCAGGGCATGAAAAATTGACCCATACGTACTGTTAGGCTGATATGATCAGCTTTAACCATACTGAATGGAAGGATTTAACTCAACGGACCATGGACTGTTCGGACTGGTCCCAACAGTACATGAAAAATGACCCATACGTACTGATAGGCTGGTACGATCAGCCATTCGTACTGCCTGGAAGGACCAAGGACTGTCCAGACTGGTCCATTAAGCCATGAAAAACCGAATCATACGTACTGATAGGCTTATATGATCAGCCTTAACAACACTGCATGGAAGGATTTAACTCACCGGACCATGGCTGTCTAGAGTGGTTCCGTTAGTACATTAAAATGACCCATACATACTGAAAGTCTGGTACGATCAGCCATCCATACTGCCTGGAAGGAACAAGGACTGTCCAGACTGGTCCATCAGGCCATGAAAAATCGACCCATACGTAATGATAGGCTGAAATGATCAGCCTTATCCTAAAAGAATGGAAGGATTTAACTCAACAGGCCATGTACTGTCCACACTGGTCCCATCAGTACATGAAATATTACCCATATGTACTGATAGGCTGATACGATTTGCCATCCGTACTGCCTGGATGGACCAAGGACTGTCCACACTGGTCCATCAGGCCATGAGAAATCAACCCATATGTACCGATGGGCTGATATGATCAGCCTTAACCGTACTGAATGGAAGGATATAACTTAAAGGACCATGGACAGTCTGGACTTGTCCCATCAGTACATGAAAAATTACCCATACGTACTGATAGGCTGATCTGATCATCACTCCGTACTGCCTAGATGGACCAAGGACTGTCCAAACTGGTTAATGAGGCCATGAAAAATCGACCCATACGTACTGATAGGCTGATATAATAAGCCTTAACCGTACTGAAGTGAAGTATTTAACTCAACGGACCGTGGACTGTCCGGACTGGTCCCATCAGTACATGAAAAATGACCCATTCGTGCTAATATGATGATTCGATTAGCCATTCGTACTGCCTTGATGGACAAAGGACTGTCCAGACTAGTCCATAAGGCCATGAAAAATTGACCCATACGTACTGATAGGCTGATATGATTAGCCTTAACCATACTGAATAGAAGGATTTAACTCAACGGACCATGAAATGTCCAAACTGGTCCCATCAGTACATGAAAAATGACCCATACGTACTAATAGGCTGATACAATCAGCCATCCGTACAGCCTGGATGCACCAAGGACTGTCCAACCTGGTCCATCAAGGCATGAAAAATTGACCCATACATATTGTTAGGCTGATATGATCAGCTTTAACCATACTGAATGGAAGGATTTAACTCAGCGGACCATGGACTGTTCGGACTGGTCCCAACAGTACATGAAAAATGACCCATACGTACTGATAGGCTGGTACGATCAGCTATTCGTACTGCCTGGAAGGACCAAGGACTGTCCAGACTGCTCCATCAAGCCATGAAAAACCGACTCATACGTACTGATAGGCTGATATGATCAGCCTTAACAACACTGAATGGAAGGATTTAACTCAACGGACCATGGCTGTCCAGACTGGTCTTATCAGTACTTGAAAAAAGACCCATACGTACTGATAGGCTGATATGATCAGCCATATGTACTGCCTTGAAGGACCAAGGTCTGCCCAGACTGGTCCAACAGGCCATGAAAAATTGACTCAGACGTACTGATAGGCTGATATGATCAGCCTTAACTGTACTGAATGGAAGGATTTAACTCAACGGACCAT
>MU107797.1:26777-39972 GCA_012274485.2 Sinapis alba | reverse complement strand
ATTCAACTGAACAGAGCAAATCATAGACCCTGGATTATCGGATCCATACAACAAATAAGGTGAGCTTGACGTCGCTTCATCCTTCTTCTGACCAGCTGTAGCACTTGCTATCTCAGACATGGCTTTTTCAGAAATCGAAAATCAAGAACAAAAGATCAGAGTTTGAGGATCTTCCGCTCTGATACCATGTAGATTTACGCAATGTATGTGTGTGTTTATTAGAAAGCCAATGGCTGAGTATATATACATCATGAGAGGCAATCTCCAATATGAAGATTCAACCTTATCTAACCAACAATACGGAGTTATCAACACTTCCGTAGTTATCCTAACATATATCCCCAATACCTCCCCCTTTTTGGGTCGCAAATTCTCACAAGTAGAACATTTTTAGAGAAATTGCATCGTATGTGGCATAGATATTTGTTTGTTCAGCAGAAATAAATTCATTTAATTATTGAACGTTATAACTTATAAAATTGGATTAATCATTAAAAACTACTTCAAATTGAACTATTAATTCAGCATAAATAACCCCTATTTCATTCGTTTTCTTTATACATAGAGTTGAAACCATTAAGTTTTTTATACGATTTTAATTTAGAACTAGTTCGTAAGTACTGAGTAAACATATCTATTGTTCTCATGTACTATTATACTTGAATCAATTTGTACTATAAATACTATGATAACTTCTATAGGTTCCATTGTCCATCCCAGTTTCAATCTCAATGTGAGTTTCATAACGTAGTCCTTCAATCTTGTAAAGTAAGAAATATAGCTGCGGGATATTATGGCAGGTGGAAACGGAGTGTTTTGTAATTAAAGAGAACAAAAAAGAGTCAGAAATTCCAAGTGATTCAATGCTTCACTAAAAATTGTGTGGCTTCTGGAATCAACCGAAAGTTTCTAAAGTAACAAGGGGTGCTCTAAGAGCTAATTTGAATGGGAAAGTAAAAGAGTCAACTTTGTTTGATGTAACTTTGTTTGAGAGATACAAAGACTTACAAGAAATGAGGATGTGCTTCCTTTTGTCCCTTTCATACAAAATCCACTATGCTTTATATAAAACGACAAGAAACTAGAAACAAAACGACAAGAAAACAATCATCAAAGCAAAAATATATAAAAAGACAGAAAAATTCAAACTCTATAGAACCAGATTCGATCTCAATCAAGGTTGCTGCTGAGCATCCATGTGACCAGCATCAACAAGCAACTTCTCCCTCTTAGCAATCTCAAGATCTTCATCAACCATCATCTTCACCAGCCTCTCAAACCCAACTTTAGGTTTCCACCCCAACACCTCCTTAGCCTTGCTTGCATCTCCTTTAAGGTTATCAACTTCAGCTGGCCTGAAGTACCTCTCATCAATCTCCACATGATCCTTCCAGTTAAGTCCCAAGTACCCAAACGAAACCTCAAGAAACTCTTCCACAGTATGCGACTCCTCCGTCGCCACAACGTAATCATCCGCCTTCTCTTGCTGCAACATCAGCCACATTGCCTCAACGTAATCCCCAGCGAAGCCCCAGTCTCTCGACGCCTGTAGATTCCCGAGAAAGAGCTTCCTCTGCAAACCCATCTTGATCCTTCCCAAGGCTCTCGTTATCTTCCTCGTCACGAAGTTCTCTCCACGTCGTGGCGACTCGTGGTTGAACAAGATTCCGTTACACGCGAAGAGACCGTAAGCCTCACGGTAGTTCACTGTGTACCAATGCGCAGCGCATTTAGAAGCCGCGTAAGGAGACCTTGGATGAAACGGCGTCGTTTCGGACTGTGGAGGCGGAGTTGCACCGAACATCTCGGAAGATCCGGCTTGGTAGTACTTGACGGTACGACCACTGTCTACGGTGTGAGATCTAACGGCTTCGAGGAGACGGAGAGCGCCGGTCGCGACGACGTCGGCGGTGTAATCAGGGATCTCGAAGGAGACGGCGACGTGAGATTGCGCGGCGAGGTTGTAGACTTCGTCGGGTTTGATCACGTCGAGCCAACGGCGGAGAGAGGATGCGTCGGAGAGGTCGGCGTAGTGGAGCTTCATGAGAGCTTTGTTGACGTTGTGTGGATCGATGTAGATGTGGTTGATCCGCTGGGTGTTGAAGTTCGATGATCGGCGGATCAGGCCGTGCACTTCGTAGCCTTTCTCGAGGAGGAACTCCGTCAGGTACGATCCGTCTTGGCCGGTGATTCCGGTGACGAGTGCTACCTTTCTCGGCGTTTCCATGGCGGTGGAATCAGCGTCGGGTCTGGATCCGTTGTTTTCTGACGCCATTGATGGGTTTTATTTTGGATCTGTGTTGGAAACTCGGCTCCCAGTTTAATTTGTTTATATAGGACATTGTCGGAGCTCAGAGGTTGGAGATGGAATGGGTGTTTTGGTCATTTTGTATTATTATAGTCAGATCATCGTCGTGTCTTTTAAAATTAAATCTCATTGCTGTCTGATGCGATTCGCTTCCATGTTTACGCCTTAACACGTTTAAGTGGTTAACGTTTTTTTTTTTTTTTCTGGTCAAACAATCATGAATTTTAACTTATTTTCGCAAACAATCATGGTTAACTTATCTACGTGCAATTCAGATCATTTGCAAGCTATTCTATTTTGTTCAAACTGTTTGCGACATAATGATAACCACAGAAGAATACTATAAGAAAATTTTCAAAACAGTATACAGAAACATACTATATATAGTCAAATTAGTACACGAACTTCCAAAATTTGATTAGTTTGCAATATGGTATTTATTAGTAAGCAAAGCTTGCATGTTCAAATGAAAGAAGAATCCCCCGCCAAGATGAAACTTACGCGTGAAGAAAAAGGAAAAGCTAAGGTTGTGGATGATGACAAACCTAGTAGCTCTTTCCAATCCAAATGTGCCAGCTCTCCATCCAGCTTGCGAATCAAAGAGCAACGGTCTTCAGAGCATATTCTTCCTAAAAGCAAACGGGACAAAACAGAGTCTCAAGCTAGTACGACAGGAACGTTTGCTTTAGAGCTGTCAAATGCATTCTCAGCCCTTGATGAAGCGGAGGCATTCTGATGATGCCATCTGTGCTAGGCTAGGGCTTACAAACAAGTTGTATAAAGATCTTATCGTTGTAATAGAAGAAGACATGCAAAAACAGAGTTCAATAAAGTTTGAATCTTTATCTTCTTTGCTCATTGAGGTTTCAAGGTTTCTTTCATGGTATCAGAGCCATGGAAGCTCAAAACCTGGAAGTCTATCACCCTCCCTCTCTAAGCATCTCCAACAGCGTCACAATCACCCTGACCGAGAAGAACTTCATTCTGTGGAAATCTCAGTTCGAAGCTTTCCTCAATGGCCAAGGACTTCTAGGTTACGTCACGGGTCATACTCCACAACCTGCTGCTACTCTTACAGTCACCGGGATCGACAGCATCACTACCCAGACTCCAAACCCAGATGCGACAAAATGGTTTCAAACGGACCAAGTTGTCAAATCTTGGCTTTTGGGTTCGTTTTCTGAAGATATCCTGGGTGTAATCATTGATTGTCAAACCTCTCATGATGTCTGGGTTTCTTTGGCTCGCTATTACAACCGCTCCTCCTCCTCTCGTCTGTTCGAGCTTCAGAGAAAACTTCAAACGATTACTAAACTCTCCAAACCCATGGCGGAATACTTACAGGAGATAAAATCGATATGTTCACAGCTCTCTTCGATTGGTAATCCTATTCCGGAACGCATGAAGATTTTCGCTGCTCTTCACGGTCTAGGAAGAGATTATGAGCCTATCAAGACTACTATTGAAAGTTCAATGGATATTTTTCCTCCACCTAGCTTTGAAGAAGTCATTCCTCGTCTGACCAGCTTCGATGACAGGATTCAAAGCTATGCAAGTCAATCCAGTGTTTCTCCTCACCTTGCATTCTATACTCAAAGGGGTCATGGTCAATACCAACGTTCCAGAGGACGAGGCCAAGGACGAGCCTCGTACTCGACTCGAGGAAGAGGCTTTCATCAGCATGTCGGATCTTCTTCTAGATCATCTGTGTCTTCAGATTCTGAGAGTAGACCCATCTGTCAGATTTGTGGTAAACTGGGTCACAATGCTCTGCGCTGTTGGCACCGTTTTGACAACAGTTACCAGCTTGATGATCTTCCTGCTCTGCGTATTACTGATGTTACTGGCAATGGTCACGAGTGGTTTCCCGATTCAGGTGCATCTTCACATGTCACAAACTCCCCTCATCATCTCCAGCACTCTCAGATTTACACTGGTTCTGACTCTGTGATGGTTGGAAATGGGGAGTTTCTTCCTATCACGCACACAGGTTCCACCAGCTTGGCATCGACATCAGGTACAATTCCTGTTTCTCATGTTCTTGTTTGTCCAAATATTGCCAAGTCTCTTCTTTCAGTTTCAAAGTTGACTTCAGACTATCCCTGCTCTGTTGATTTTGATTGTGATACTGTGTGTGTTCTTGATAAGGCAACAAAGAGGCTTCTTCTGTAGGGGCCTCACACTAAAGGTCTCTACTCGTTGCATTCATCTTCTCCTATGGTCTTCTACTCTACAAGGCAGATCAGTGCGAGTGATGAAGTTTGGCATCAAAGGCTTGGTCACCCTAATCCTCATGTTTTGCAACAACTCTCAGTTAATAAGGCAATCTTCATCAATAAAAGCTTGAAGAAAGTGTGTGAAGCATGCCATTTAGGAAAGAGTGCTAGATTACCATTTTCTGATTCGACTTTTGTAGCTTCTAGACCTTTGGAAAGAGTCCATTGTGACCTTTGGGGTCCTTCTCCTGTTGCTTCTATTCAAGGATTTCGTTTCTATGTAGTTTTCATTGATCACTACACTAGATTTTGTTGGTTTTACCCCTTGAGATGCAAGTCAGATTTCTATGACATTTTCATTAAGTTTCAAGCTCTTGCTCAGAATATCTGCCAAACCAAAATCAGTAGTTTTCAGTGTGATGGAGGAGGTGAATTTATAAGTCACAAGTTTCTCCACCACTTGGAAGAGCAGGGTATACAACAAAGGATCTCATGTCCCCATACTCCTCAACAAAATGGTTTATCAGAAAGAAAGCATAGGCAAATTACAGAGCTTGGTCTTGCTCTTATGTTCCACAGCAAGGTTCCACAAAAGTATTGGGTTGAGGCTTTCTTTACGGCCAACTTTCTCAGCAACTTGCTTCCTCATACAGCTTTGGCAAACTCTAAAAGTCCCTACGAACTTCTTCATCACCGTCAGCCTGATTACAGAGCTCTCAGAGTTTTCGGCTGTAGTTGCTTTCCAATGCTGAGGGAGTATGCTGCGAACAAGCTTGATCCTCGCTCCTTGCAGTGCGTTTTCTTGGGCTATAATGAGAAATTCAAAGGTTATCGGTGTCTTCTTCCTACAACTGGAAGAGTTTATATCACGCATCATGTGATCTTTGATGAAGCATCATTTCCTTTTGCTGACAAATACTCTCAGCTTCATCCTGCTACTAAGTATGTTCTCTTGCAAGCTTGGCAGAACAGTTTCATTTCTGGTGTTTCAATATCATCAGAAGGACATCGTTCCTCTGTGTCTGTCTCTCAGCCTGTTAACTCGTCAAGGCTTGCTACACATGTCTCTTCTTCTGCTAGTTCTCCTGCTCCGCAGTCTGATACTAATGATCAGCAGGGTGTTCTTGCTCCACCACACCCTTCTTCATCTCAGTCTTCTCCTGCATCTTCTTCGTCTCATTCTTCGGATGGTACTACGTCTTGTGAAGCACAGCGTACTGGGTGTACGTCAGGCTTCGATCCTGTTTCTATAGGCAACAGCGTTGTTGCTTCACAAGCACGGACAGTATCATCCCCTGTTCAGTCAAATCAGACTCTTCATCCTATGATCACGCGTTCTAAAGCAGGGATTGTCAAGCCTAATCCACGCTATGCCCTGCTCACTCAAAAGACTACTTTCCCTGTTCCTAAGTCAGTGTCAGAAGCACTTGGGCATCCAGGATGGAACAATGCCATGGCAGAAGAAATGAGCAACTGTAATATTACCAAGACATGGTCGTTGGTTCCTCGTACTCCTTCTATGAATGTTCTTGGTTGTCTCTGGGTTTTCAGAAATAAACTGAATGCAAATGGCTCATTCAAGAAGCACATGGCTCATATTGTTGCCAGAGGCAATGAACAATCTGAAGGTGTTGATTTCCTGGAGACATACAGTCCGGTTGTCCGGTCTGCCACTGTTCGTATAGTTCTTCACATAGCAACTGTCATGCAGTGGGATATCAAGCAAATGGACGTCAAGAACGTCTTTCTTCACGGGGAACTCGCTGAAACTGTATATATGCGACAACCTCCTGGGTTCATCAACAGCAGCAAACCTGATCATGTATGTCTGCTTCACAAGTCTCTGTACGGCCTCAAGCAGTCTCCTAGAGCTTGGTTTGACAAGTTCAGCTCGTATCTTCTGGAATTCGGCTTTGTCTGCAGTGTGAAGGACCCATCTCTCTTTATCTACTCGAAAGGAAGAGACATTATTCTGCTTCTTCTTTACGTTGACGATATGCTGATCACTGGTAACAGCTCATCCGTGCAAGCGCAGCTCCTTTCTGATCTTGACTCTCGCTTCAGAATGACGGATCTCGGCCAAATGGATTACTTTCTCGGGATTCAGGTACGTTATCATGACGGTGGTATGGTTATGAGTCAACAAAGTTATGCAGAGGATATTCTCGTTGTTGCTTCCATGCATGACTGCAAGCCTGTAGCCACTCCGTTGCCAATTCAGCTGAACCTCCCTGTTGTTAATGATGTGCCCTTCTCAAATCCGAAATTCTTCCGTACATTGGCAGGAAAGCTGCAGTATCTGACCTTGACAAGACCCGACATTCAATTTGCGGTCAACTATGTTTGTCAAAAAATGCATTCTCCTATGGTTTCAGATTTCAATTTGCTGAAACGTATCCTTCGTTATGTGAAAGGCTCGGTGTCAATGGGTATTAACTTGATGAAGGATACTGACTTTGTGCTAAGAGCATACAGTGATAGTGATTGGGGGGCTGTTCAGACACAAGACGTTCAACTGGTGGCTTCTGCACATTTCTAGGAGAGAATTTGATATCTTGGTCCTCCCAAAAACAGCCTACTGTCTCACGTAGTTCAACAGAAGCTGAATACCGCTCTCTGTCTGAAACTGCATGTGAGATAACATGGATTTGCATGTTGCTTCGTGAGCTTGGTGTTCCTCTTCCTGAGACACCGGAACTTTATGGTGACAATCTTTCCTCTGTTCATCTCACTGCTAATACGGCCTATCATAAGAGATCGAAGCACTTTGAGCTTGATTATCACTTTGTTCGAGAGAGAGTTGCGCTAAAGGCATTGGTTGTTCGTCACATACCTGCTCATCAACAAATTGCTGACATCTTTACCAAGTCCCTTCCGTCAGTGGCGTTTCAGTCTCTCCGTTTCAAACTAGGTGTTGATGTGCCACCCACACCGAGTTTGAGAGGGGATATTAGTAAGCAAAGCTTGCCTGTTCAAATGAAAGAAGAATCCCCCGCCAAGATGAAACTTACGCGTGAAGAAAAAGGAAAAGCTAAGGTTGTGGATGATGACAAACCTTGTAGCTCTTTCCAATCCAAATGTGCCAGCTCTCCATCCAGCTTGCGGATCAAAGAGCAACGGTCTTCAGAGCATATTCTTCCTAAAAGCAAACGAGACAAAACAGAGTCTCAAGCTAGTACGACATGAGCGTTTGCTTTAGAGCTGTCAAATGCATTCTCAGCCCTTGATGAAGCGGAGGCATTCTGATGATGCCATCTGTGCTAGGCTAGGGCTTACAAACAAGTTGTATAAAGATCTTATCGTTGTAATAGAAGAAGACAGGCAAAAACAGAGTTAAATAAAGTTTGAATCTTTATCTTCTTTGCTCATTGAGGTTTCAAGGTTTCTTTCAGTATTGGTACAATTGATAAAAGTAATAGAAAACTTATCAAGAATTTGAGGGGAAGAAATCAACTATCTCGTGGAAAAAAAAAAGAAGGAATTTTCTTGGGTTGTAAAAAAAATGTGAAAGAGAGCAATATATATATAGTGTACTTAAATATATTTGCTGGATATGATTGCTTAGAATTATACTGGATTACGTTGAGAAGTCAAGAAAATCAAGTAATAAAAGGTTAATTTGGGGTAAAACGTAAACATTTAGGTTTTGAATTTGATTTCTATTGAAATAAAGTTATTGCTAGCTGGCTAGATGACATAGAGCTATGTTTCAAGTTTCATTTGAAAATTTGGGATCCCATTATTCATCGTTTATTGTCCTTTTTGGAGAATTAAAGCATCTCAACTCATTACTGTTTATATTTTTATAAGAGTACTAGAACCTTTCTCGGGCTACGCCCGAGGTTTTCATAAATATAAATAAAGATAATTTTATATATTATTTTATTTGACTATGTACAAATTTATATTCTTACTGTACTAAAAAGTAAAATAATTTATGATTCTGAAACTACTTTAAACTAAAATTTATTGTTTTATATCTAAAATATATTATATGTAAAATAAATATAACAAAAATAATTAAAGGCAAATATCCCAAAACACTTTAAAATAAGTTTTTTTGACTAAGTACATATAAAAAGAAAAATGACAAAAATATGTTTTATAAAAAAGTAAAAAGACACTTTTCTCCTATTTTATAAATATAAATAAATATTTTAAGAAATAATAAATAAAACTAGTTATTTTCAATAAAGATATTCAATTCAAAATTGTCTTCAATTTCTTTAACTTTAAAAAATATTTTGGAATCCATTTTTTTTGAAACTGTTTTAAAAATTATTATAATAAATTTAAAATCTTAATTATATATTTTAAAATCATAAACTACACTATCCCAAAATTTAACCTTAAATCTTGATTAATTAATCTTGTGAGTATAAGTGTTTTTTTTTTTAACTTTTCAATTTAACATATTTTGGTCATTTTGATTTTTGTATGCTATATTTGTGATTAAATTTTTTATAGGGTTATTTTAAAATATTTCTCAAAAACTAATAAGTCTTCATTATAGTCCAATTGCTCATAATCACTTGTTTGAGTTCTCACTATAAGAATCTTTTAGATTCATAAATGATAAAAAATTAAAAAAAAATTGGTTCTAGGATCAATACTGAATTTTTGGTTTTATAAATTCTATTTTTTCTTCTTGTCTGCTTGGCTATTCATTATATGGTTAATAGAAAATCAATATGGATTGACTTAAATATACCTTAAAACAATGGTGGTAAAAAAAGCAATTGTATTTGTTGAATCCGAAATCGGTAACCCTAGGTTAGGTATCGATTTCGATTGTGGATTTCTCGAAGAAAAGATTAAGAGAAACGAATAGAAGAGTTTTATTGATGAAAGATCGATTTGATCACAAGAACAAAGTTTGAACAAAGAATTAGTAACCAGAACCCTAATTCTAGCTTGTTCCTCAAGTTTTTTTTGTGTGTGTTTTCTTCCCAATCTTCTTCTATTTATACGCCTTCCCCTTGCCGAAGTCGGCTTGTTATGTCTTCATGGGCTGACTTTGTCGTCAGGATGGGCTGAGTTCACACTTTAATGGGCCTATGTGGGTAGATGCAATCTATCCCCAACAATAAGTCTCCCCCCAGTTCATCGAGTTGACATACTCGGTGAATTTCGTTAACTAAGTGAATATAAAGGTGATCTCGGTCCATATTCTTGGCAAACTTGTAGTAGCTGGATTGTTGCCGATGTCCCCCTTACTTGAAGAGTCGAACTTGATCTCGGTCTTTGTTTACTTGCTTTTATTAGATTCTTCTTTTATTCCCTCGACTTCGCGAGCGCCGAATAATGATTAAGTTTTTCGAGATTCAGAAGTAGTGGGACACATGTCATCATTAGTAGGGCTCTAGACCTAATTATGATAACCGCTCGTCTTCCGCGCCGAGATACTTATAAAAGTCTCACATCGCCCCCACTTCCGCTCATTCTTCTGCTGCTCATTCAGTCGAAAGGTAATTCTCTCTGCCTTCTCTCTTATTTCTCTCTCTAATTTTTGCATTTTTTCCGGTCAAAATGTCTTCCCCTCTCCGCCGGTGCTCTTTGAAAGGAAAAGCGGCTGCCACAGGCTTCGATTCAGAAAGCTCTGGTTCACCGTTGATACGTAGACTAAGGACTTTAGTGCTCGGAGGAATGGACGATATGAGGCCGACTAGCGACGATCTGGCCTTACTCGATGGCGCCGCACGTGATCTCGTCAGGTACATCATTCAACTAGAAGACCGAGAAACAACTGGTCATGCTCCTGTGGATGATGCGGAGCAGGATGTTGAAGCCACTTCAGATCGGCCGACTTCCCCTCGTGTAGATATCGAATCGTCGGGTAAAGACAAGAGTTCAGCCGAAAAGCTTGACTTTGCTATGGCCGACTTCCTTCCTATGCGATGGACAGGAACCGACTTCGAGTTCGATGAAGAGATCGATCCAGAACAAGAGCGAACCCTTAGCGTGAAAAAGAAACAGAACTAGGTGAATCATCTTCCAACCAGGTCTACTTTTAAGAGCGTTCGAAGACTGATCTTCCAAACGAACCCTCCTCCTGGGTTCTCCTTTCTTATCCCGGCTGAACATCAACGACCGTGGACTCCTCCAGCGGGATATGCCACGGTATACGAGTCATGGTTCACGAGCTGCTCGCTCTGGTGGCCGTTGCCCGAGTTTCTAACAACGTACTGTCATCGACGGAAGATCGCTCTTGGGCAGTACACTGCTAATGGGATTACAATCATGGTCACCCTCACGGTTTTGGCTGCTGAGCTAGGGATAATGATGTTGGTTCGCCTCTTTGAAGAACTCACAACGCCAAGCATTACGGGCAGGACGGGGTTCTTTTACGGGAAGATGGTCCCCAAGTACAATGTGATTACCGGGAAGCCCTCTAAGGTCAACTTCTGGAATCATCGGTACTTCTACATCAAGATCAACGAGGCCTCCTTCGAAGACCCCTCGATAGTTTTAAACGGATATTTCAATGCTAACATTGGTACGACTTCGTCCTTCTTATTATTGCACTTCTACTGATCTTTCTTCATCTGTTTCTTCTTTGTTGCAGATCGTCTCTCGAAGTGGTCCCAAGGCGGTACAGAGTCCTTCCTTGAAGAAGTCGAGGCTATCAGAACATTAAGTCATCAGCACTGGCCGGATATCAGTGAAGCTCGTGTCCAAGCTGCCTTGAAAAGAATCAGTAAAGGTAATATAATACTTGAACCGTTGTTGCCGATATGCAAGATCTCAGTATTTCGATTCTGATAGTTTGATTTCTGAACAACCGACGTGTAAACCGAGATCCAGTCACAGAGCAGAGATCGTAAAAATGGAAAAAATTAACCTTTCCACTCTTCCGTCATATGCTGATTCGATTGGAACACCGGAGCATACAAGAGGAGGGTCATCCGATGTGAATAGACCCGCCAAACGGAAGCGGGACTCGGGCATGCGAGATGCCTCCCAACGCGCAAGATCAAATCGGTCTTCACCGGCGCTTCCTGACGACAATCCTGCTCTTGGGGAGGGGGAAAGTGAGACTTCCCTCGCTAGGGAACAGAAGATTGTTCCCGTCGGCGAAGCAGAAACCCCAATGCCTATCGTAACGCCGATAGAAGAGAATCGAACGGAATCGGCCCCTTCTGCTGAAGGTCCGCAGGGAGACCAAAGCCGAGATCCCCTTCCGGCGATCCTAAGGGAAGAAGAAGTTGAGTATCCTCACGCCAACAACTTCAACTACCGGTCGATAGATGTTCCTTTCATCGAAGACCACGAAGCCCCGGCTCGCATGTTTCGTCAAATCAAACTCAAGAAGCGTGGGATGCCCGAACTGGACCAGCTTCACCAAGAGAGCCGTTATCGAGAGATGGCCAGAGCTGGTGCCATCGTAAGTTTTCTCGATCTTTTTTTTTTACCTTCATTTATACAGACGACCGATCTTTTAACCCTATCGATATTTTTCTTTCAGTTTTTCGGGAACGCTAATCTCATGGTACGAGATTACGAGACGAAGCTGAAAGCTCAGGAGACATCGCTGGAGGCGAAGACTAGGGCTTTGAAGAAGAAGAGAAGGGAGATCGCCGAGTTGGCGTATAAGGTCGAGGGGCTGACGACCGAGAAGAAGGAGGCTTTAGAGAAAGCCGATCTCGAAAAAGCTCGCAATGAGCTCCTTTGCGAAGAACTGGCGGCGCTAAAGGCTGAGAAGGAGCTCCTTGATTCTCGATGCTCCGTCCTAGAAAAGGAGAAGTCGGACCTACAAGTCATCTTCGAGGCGACGACCAGAAGGCTCAGGGAGTCTTGGGAGCATGAGGTCAGGAAAGAAAGGCTTCGAGTTGAGTCCATACTGAGGCAGAGGGTTATGCCGACGTACGAGAAGGTGGGCTAGTTTCTGGGGGAACAGAGTGAGATCCAGGCGAAGCTCGCCCTCTACTCGCAAGCCAAGGGGACTCGAGAAGGCTTAGAGAATATCCAGCTGCAAGGCCTATCGACGGAAGAGGTTCTTGAAAAAGCGAGGACCGACGAAGCCCATTTTCTGGAGGAGCTCCAGAACATGGAGGTCGTGGATGCCACCGAGATCGATCTTCTTCCTGTCGACATCGATGAACACGGCTCGAACATGGCAGTCTTCTCTCCCGAAGATATCCAAAATCTTCGTTCTTCGTTTGTACCTTCTTTTTTTTTTTGTAAAAACTCTGGCCGAGCTTAGCCTTTTGAATTATTGAGTCGCTTTTAATGTAATATCTTTTATGTAGATATCGCTTTCTTTTTTTTTGTCAACCGACTTCACTTATCGTTTGAAATGAAGTCGGTTGATTTTTAGACAACGTATATTAATACTGTTAAGCCGTTTATTTGTAGAACAACAAAATAGGACTCTATTTCGTCAAATATGCCGACATCGTTTATTCGTACAAAATAGGAAAGAAACTTGGCCAACTTAATTTTAAGTCCGACTAAGTTTTTCCCTTTATAGCCTACTGTGATGTCGCGTTCATCATTCGGCGTGTTTTAACCAAAGCCATTCGACGTGTTCGCCTACTGTGGTTTAGTACCGACTTTCAGCATCTTTTTGGAGTTGAAGTGGTTTCATCGTTTGAGTTTGAACACGTTAAGTGCATATACATATATATATATATATATATATATTTTTTTTTTTTTTTTTTTTTTTTGGGGT
>MU107797.1:0-26748 GCA_012274485.2 Sinapis alba | reverse complement strand
TACATCTTTTTTTTTTTTTTTTTTGTGACTAAACTCGGTTACGAGCTGCCTACGTACCGAGAACGGGATCAAGTCACACGTAGTTCCTCTTTGCCACCTAAGTACTGAGGTAGCGCTTTAGGTTGATTGAGTTCCAAGATCGTGGGATTTGCTCTCCAGAGGATGTTTCAAGCCGGTAAACTCCTGGTTTGACCACGTGCGTAATTTTATACAGACCCTCCCAGTTTGTGCCGAGTTTGTCTTCCCTCCATTCCTTGGTATTTTCAAAGACTTTTCGAAGGACGAGATCGCCGAGTTGCAATGGTCTCGATCTCACCTTTTTGTTGTAATAGGACTCAGCGAGATGTTGATATTTCTGAATTCGCAGTAAAGCCTGATCCCGTCTTTCTTCGAGTTGATTCAGAGCGTTGATCATCATTTCGCGATTCAAGTTTTCGTTCTGGGGCATCTTCAACCTCCTGAGGCTAGTAACGTTGACCTCGGCAGGAGCCATTGCCTCGACTCCATAGGCGAGTGAGAACGGCGTCTTCGCTGTTGCGCTCCGAGGTGTGGTTCGGTGATACCATAATACTCCATCCAACTCGTCAGCCCAGTGTCCCTTCTTGAGGTCTAATCTTTTCTTGATCCCGTCGATGATGGTTTTATTGGTAGCTTCAGCCTGACCGTTTCCTTGTGGGTATCGCGGGGTAGAAAAACTTAGCCGAATTCTCCATTTGTCGCAGAATTCTCGGAATTTATTTGATGTGAATTGAGATCCATTGTCGGTTACTATTTCGTAAGGAAGTCCATGACGGCAGATGATGTACTTCCAAACGAAACTTTGAACCTCGCTCTCCGTGATTTGGACGTAGGCCTTGGCTTCGACCCACTTCGTGAAATAATCGGTCAAAACGAGTAGAAAACGCCTTTGTTTGGAACTCGGTAAGGGTCCGACTATATCCATTGTCCATCTCATGAACGGATATGGAGACACGGAAGTTTTCAACAACTCGGTTGGTGAATGAATGTTAGGTGCATGGCGCTGGCATTTGTCGCAACGTGACGTGTACTCTTCGCAATCTGCGACCATGGTGGGCCAATAATGCCCTAGAGTTTTGAGTTTAAGAGCGAGGGCCCTGCCTCCACTGTGGTTACCGCCTTCTCCTTCATGGGTTTCAATCATAACGAGTTCTGCTTCTTCCTTTCCGACGCAGGTAAGCAGAACCTTGTTTGCGGTCCACCGGTGTAACTTGCCGTCGACATAGACGTAGTTGGAGCTTTTGGCTTTAAGTCGACGGGACTCCCACTTATCCTTAGGTAGTACCCCCTTATCCAGATAGTCGAGGAAGGGGGTCCGCCAATCAGTTTCTTGAGTAGTTGATTCGGCGATCTTGGTGGTAGCGCAGGAAATGCCGTGGACGTCCCTACCAAGTGATAACGAAATACTCGGTTTTTCAATTGTATGAACGGGGATTGTGCGTATGATCTGATCCCTCTGATTGCTTCCCAGTGCGGCTAACGCATCAGCAAAGCAGTTGTCTTTTAGGGGAACCTTTACGAGTTCAAAATGATCAAACTCGGTTGTTAACTTCTTGACGACGCCGAGATATGCATCCATCCTTTCATTTTTGGCCTCGTAATCGCCGCTGTATTGACTGGTGACGAGCTGAGAATCGCAGAAGGCTTGTACTCGTTTGGCCCCTACTACTTTGGCTAAACGGAGACCTGCGATCAATGCTTCGTATTCAGCTTCATTATTTGATGCTGCAAACCCGAGCCGAAATGATTGTTCGATGAGTTCTCCGGTGGGTGATTGGAGATGAATGCCTATTCCCGATCCTTTGTTGGACGATGCTCCGTCGACATGCAGGATCCAATTTTTTATTGGAATATCGAGATCAGCCGCTTGGTCGGGGGAGATTTCTACGATGAAGTCGGCCAAAACTTGAGCCTTAATCGCAGGCCTGCTTTTATACGAGATGACATATTCGCTGAGTTCGATGGCCCACTTGGAAAGTCTCCCTGATTGGTTAGCATTCTGGAGTATGGTTCGTAGTGGCAGGTCGGTGAGAACGACGACGGAATGGGATTGGAAATAAGGTCGGAGTTTTCGTGCCGATGTTACTACGGCGAGAGCCATTTTTTCCAGGGTGGGATATCTCGTCTCTGCGTCGGTAAGACGTTTACTGGTGTAGAAAATGGGGCGCTGTTCTCCTCGGTCTTCCTTTATTAGAACGTTGCTTACTGCTGCAAGAGAAACTGCGATGTAGAGATACAAAGTGTCACCTGCATCTGGTTTTGTCAATACTGGAGGAGTAGTCAAGTACTGCTTCAACGCCGAGAAGGCCTGTTCGCATACTTCATCCCAAAGGAACTTTTTATTTCCCCGTAGCAGCTCGTAGAAAGGGAGACACTTGTCGGTGGATCGGGAGATAAAACGATTAAGCGCCGCAACTCGCCCGGTCAGACGCTGAATTTCCCGCGATGTTTTGGGATTTGGTAAGTCCAAAACCGCAGAGATTTGTTTCGGATTGGCTTCAATTCCTCATTTAGTGACGATGTAACCAAGAAATTCTCCTGAAGTGACTCCAAAGGTGCATTTCGCCGGATTTAGTTTCATCCCGTACTTGTTTAATGTATCGAAGCATTCAGATAGGTGTCGAACGTGGTCTTTGGCGACGAGTGATTTGACTAGCATGTCGTCAATGTAGACTTCCATGGTGACTCCTAGCTTGTCTGCGAACATTTTGTTAACGAGTCGTTGATAAGTAGCCCCTGCGTTTTTAAGCCCAAATGGCATGACTCGGTAACAGTATGTGCCCCGATCCGTGATGAATGATGTCTTCTCGCGATCGTCAGGATGCATCATAATCTGATTGTAGCCTGAAAAGGCGTCCATGAACGATAGGAGCTCGTTTCCGGCCGTAGATTCCACCATTTGATCGATATGGGGTAAAGGGAAACTGTCTTTAGGGCATACCTTGTTTAGATCGGTGAAATCGATGCACACCCTCCATTTCCCATTCTTCTTTTTGACGACGACCGGGTTTGCGAGCCAATCTGGATATTTGACCTCGGCAATGGATCCCGCCCCTAAGAGTCTATCGACCTCGTCGTTGACGGCTTTAGCTCTTTCAGGACCGAGCTTTCGACGCTTTTGCTTAATGGGTTTGTACGTTGGGTCGACGTTGAGTCGATGTGACGTAACCACCGGGTCGATACCAGGCATGTCGGCTGTCGTCCAGGCAAACGTTGATTTGTTTGCCCGAAGGAAGGTGGTCAATTCGGTGGATAAGGCGTCGCTTAGGCCGGAGCCAATCCCCACGGTTCTCTCGGGATAGTCAGGATCGATGCCGACTTGGACTGTCTCCTCTTTTTGTGGCGATGGCTTTTTATCTGGCTCGACGATAAAAGCGACCTGCTGGCTTTTGAGATCGGAGATCAACATGCTTCGTGCGAGGCGTTGGTTCCCTTTTAAAGTGAAGACGGTGCCTTCCTTGGTGGGAAATTTGATGCATTGGTGGTATGTTGACGGAATTGCTTTCATCATGTGAAGCCATGGGTGCCTAGGATTGCGTTATATTGCGTTTTGGTATCGATGACGGAGATTTTAACGAGTTTATTTACTCCCCCGACAAAGACGTTAAGGCAGATGGTTCCCAATAAGGAGGTTGATGAACCGTTAAAACCGGTAAGGGCTCTCGATGATGGCTTGATATCGTTCAGATCTATCAATATTTTCTCCAAGGTCTGTCGAAATATTAAATCGACCGAACTTCCAGTGTCAATGAGTATACGTGTGACCTCGCATGTACCGATTTGCAACTCGACTAGCAGTGGATCGTTATGTGGCTGATCTATATCGACGAGATCTCCTTCTGAAAAAGTTACAGAAGTTTCCCCTTCATACTTTGTCGGCCACCGCCGAGCAGTTGTGGCTCTGCGTTGGTATTCTTTTATTGACTTCACAGAATCGTTGCACAGGGGGGATCCACCACGAATTACGTTAATTCGGCGAAAGACACTTGGACGCTTGTCAGAGAGTGTCATCCGTAGGTCAGGGATTGTGATATCCATCTTAGCCGAAAGTTTTTTCCGGAGATCATTTCCCGAAATCACTGATCTCTTGATTTGTGAGTGGTGATCTCGCAGTTTGCGTACGGAACGAACATGTATCAAGTGATCTCGGAGGTCACTGTGCTCGTTGCCCTTCGTGGATTCTGATTCTTGATCCGGTGGAGGGGAATGTCGCAACTCGGTCATAGAACGCTTGCGTTGAAGATGAACTCGTAGATCTCGGTCGTCTCTGTTCTCAGGAAGACCCGTTTTCTTTCTTCGAAGAAGGATATCCCGTAGGTCGACCGTAGGGCGCCTGTGCTGAATAGGATCTTGGAGATCGTAGCAGTCCTCCGTAGCACGGGAAGGTAAGTAGGTTTCGGAGATAACGTTGATCCGCCGAGCTACTTGTGGTTTTTCGTCCTCCGTATCGGTATCGTCGCGATGTCGAGGTGGAGCGGCTGCATCCTGATCATCGGGGTGAACCGCTTGAGCAGATTCCTGTTTTTTGGCACCAGCTTGTCGGTTCTTTGTCCAGCTTCCTTTCTTGCGGTTTTGTTTCGATTTTGGTGGATCAGACGTGACGGCACCGTTTTTGAATGCTGAGAACAGGGCTTCTGCGAGTTGCTTGCATTCTTTAGTATCATGGCCTTTGGCCTTATGGTAAGTGCAGAATTTGTTCTCGTCGTATGTTAAAGGCTTCCCATCGAGGGTTCTGTCCCATACGTTCCATGGCCGATCGGTTTTCGATGTGGAGGGAGATGCATCAGGTTCCTCGGTTGCCGAGAAGACTTTTTCTTTCTTGTCGTTAGGCTGATGCTGACGAGGTTCTTGGTGAGTCGCCGTTGCTTTTGGCGTCAACTGAGCCTTCAACGCGTTCTGTTTTGCGGTATATGCGGCATTATCCTCCTCCATCCGAATGAAACAATTCGCTCGGTGGAGTGCGTCTTCTAGAGAAATCGTGCTATTCGTATAAAGGTCAGATCGGAAATATGACCTAATCCATAACGCATTGCATAAGGCCTCTACTGCCGTCTTGTCGGGGACATCGACTTTGGAGACGAGGTTCTTGAATCGTTCCATGAAGTCGTGGAGGGATTCCTTCTGTCCTTGGGAGATTTTCCATAAGTCGGTTGCTGATGCCCCTTGACGAATATACATAGAGTTATATTTGAGGAACTCGGTAGATAGTTCCTTAAAGGTGCTGATCGAATCTGCAGTTAGACGGGAAAACCAGGTAAGGGCGGGTCCCGCCAAACTTTCGACAAAGAGTTGGCAGTAGCCGGCATCTCGCTCTTCCGCGGAAAAGTAGGCGCGTCCCATAGCGATGTTAAAACTGGTCATATGATCGCTGGGGTCAGAATCTCCGCGGAAAGAAGGTACTCAGAGTTTGTCCTGATGTCGTACTCGGACGTCGGTTATCTTTTTGGTGAAAGGAGTTTTTTGAGTTGCTTCCAGGACTCGATCGATTTCGGGGGCGAAACTCGTGGCTTGATGGATTTTTGACGACATGTCTTTAATTGTTCCTTGAAGACGCAAGAGTTTTTCGTTAGTCGCTTGATCGACTGCCTGATTTCGCATCGTCGTCTGGAATAAACGTCTTCGGGCGGTATCCGGATCTTGATCGTCTGCTTGCGTCGGTGGTAGACAAGCGGCGGTGATTGTATCGAGACGTTCTTGAGTTGCCTTGTTAGCGGCATCTTGTTGGTCGAGTCGTTGAACGATGGCGGCGAGAGAAACCAAGACGGCGTTCAGGTCGACGGGCTGTTGACCTACTTGGTTTGTTGGTGATCCTGTCATCGTTCTGATCGATGTTCTTGATCCTTGTTCTTCGATATTTCCCCACAGACGGCGCCAATTGTTGAATCCGAAATCGGTAACCCTAGGTTAGGTATCGATTTCGATTGTGGATTTCTCGAAGAAAAGATTAAGAGAAACGAATAGAAGAGTTTTATTGATGAAAGATCGATTTGATCACAAGAACAAGGTTTGAACAAAGAATTAGTAACCAGAACCCTAATTCTAGCTTGTTCCTCAAGTTTTTCTGTGTGTGTTCTCTTCCCAATCTTCTTCTATTTATACGCCTTCCCCTTGCCGAAGTCGGCTTGTTATGTCTTCATGGGCCGATTTTGTCGTCAGGATGGACCGAATTCACACTTTAATGGGCCTATGTGAGTAGATACAATCTATCCCCAACAGTATTCATACAACGATGGACAATGTAATGATCATGAGGAATACGCATGAGAATCATGTTATTACTTATATTACTTTTGTTTCATGTGGCAAAAGCGAATTCCAAATAATAAAAAATGAAAATCGTAATAACATTCTACAACATTTATTTATTTATTTTGTATGATTTCTCCCTATAGTTCACTTCTTCGTTGGCTTTCATTGTGCACAGCATATAGTATCAAGGAAAACTCAAAGACATTCATTTAATTTTCTTTAAAAAATCCTTTTATTTACTGAATGAAGTCAGATAAGCTATTAATGTGTTAGAAAAAAAAATCATTTCTTAGCTCATGCCGGCCTCATGATGGATGCTACTCAAAGGAAGTACATATGCTCTGAGCTCATGCATCTTTTTCACGTAGGATTCACTCTTTTGACGTACTTCTCAGACAACTTGAAGCTCATAAAAGAAGCAAAGAAAAAAAATTATCATTAATATGAACTTAACGATTAAAGTAGGAAAGACGGGCTGTTATGTTTGACAAAGGAATATTGGGGTTATTGGGTGAGTTGGTGAATATTGCCCCAGTAGTCCCACCAGAGACAGCTAGAATTATTCTAGGACTTAACGATAACACTCATTGGAAAATTTATTTATTACCTCGCTCATGGGGTAACCATAGTGATTCAGAAAAAGCCAACACTGAGCATGCCACGTGATCGTCATCTGTAACAAAGTGTTAAAGGATTCAGACGAAAAATTTGTTCCAGATTATATATGCATGAATCAATTAGGATGAAAACATAATTTGTAAGGGATCTCGCCAGTTTCCAATGCTAAGATTCATGGTACTTTCACAATCAACGAATACCTTAAACGCAAAAAAAAATATTCAAAGAAAACAAAATTACCTTTGACCAAGCATACGTCCTACTTTTATGCACTCAATGTAGACTATCTGCGTTGAGACGGGTTTTAGAGTATAATGGGTTTCAGAAATGTGAACACTGAAATAACATAGTCTTAATATAAAGTTTGAAGGTGGGGGAGTTGGAAGAGTAGATTAGCTTTAGATTTCTGCAAGAATTAATGGTTCTTTATGAGTGGTAGTGGTGAGAATGTGAATGGACAGAGACGATAACAAAATGGTTTTTAAGAAGAAAAAATAGATGAAAGAGGGTGACGATTGCTTGTCATATTTTAGCTACAGTTTTAGTAAATTAATGATCAATATTTAATTTTTTTTTTTGCAAGAAATATGACATAGATTTTAAGATGACATGACAACAAAATGATCTATGATAGGCTAATTTTTTAAGCTGAGTTGGACACTCTCAAAATTCTTCATCATGCCCTTTTAGTAGTGTATATAAGATTTCTAATGGTTGACTTCACTTTTATCTTCATAAGTTTATTTTTTTTCAAAATGAAAAAAATGAAGCAATATTTATTCCAATGATTTGCTTTATTTCTTTTTTCGTAAAATAAATATTTTAAATATATTTCATCTTCATTTTATCATTAATTATTAATAAAACCTTATACTTTTAATATTTACTAATTGTGTAACTATTTTTTAACAATAATTCAACATAATTATTATTTTATATAAATTAAATATTATCATATAATAAATTTAAAGTCATTTACAGTTTACGAGTTTAATTTACACAGCAAGACAATTTGCATTATTAGGACAATTTTTATGTGAAAAGTCTCAATTTGTCCTCCAAAAAGTGTATCTGGTGCATTAATTATTAGTTGAGACTTTTTTTTGTTTAGTTGAGTTTTTGAGATTTTAAAATTAGTGGTGGACACCATATTTAATGTGTTTCTAATTAAACGGACGTGTAAAAACTTATTTTCACTTTTCGTAACTTTTATCGAGGCGAGTAAGAAAAACAGACAGTCAACAAAGAAGAGAAGTGCGACGACGGAGATTTTCGGAGGAAAAAAATTAGGGTTAATTGTCCCAGGTGCGATGTCGAGGAGACGTAACTGACGTGGGAATGAGAAATCTGACGCTGAATTTTTCCATCTGTATTTAAATGCTTGGAACTTAGAGGAAGATGACTAGATTTTTTTTTTTTGACAGAAATGGCAGAAGTGGACTCCTAGAGCGGCTATTTGCAATGGACCGGTTTCCAAAAGAGAAAGTTAATATATATTTCATCGTGGATATTTTGTTGTGGGTGAGAGATACACTTGACGGCACGATGGAGATGAAGAAGCTAATGGGATCTTGCTTTGGAAGGCTCTTTAAGATTCCTATCCAGAAGTTATTGATGGGGAGAGTGGTGCATGGGATGATGACAAGGTAAGTTGTGACGAAGAAAAAGTATGAGATGTGGCCGGTGTTTGGGGGAAACCGTTACGGTTCTCGTTGGTGGAGCTCGGAGAGGTGACTGGCTTGCCGAGTGGTGATTTTAAAGATGGGTATAGCATCGATTACCAAGTCCCTGAGAAAAATTACAAGTATTGGGATAGATTAATCAGTAGCAACATGGATGTTACAATTGAAGAGCTTGTGGCTTTGTTGGAAGGAGAAGCAGATATGCTTGGGTAACGGAAATTAAGATTGTGTTTGATCATTATTGTTGATTTGTTTAGTTATTTGTAAATATGTACGTGTTACAAGGGTGTACATATGAACTAGGTTTTTTGGGGTGTATGTGTGTACGGCTTATCTAGTTTGAAAGCGTGTATGCTAAAGTTTATGTACACATGTATTACATAGGAGAATATATATGATGATATTTAGTGGACTAACTGATGTTTGGTTGTATACATGTAGCAGCTAGTGGTGCAGTCAATGATGGAGATCAATGGGATACATGACGAGAGATGGGTTGTATGGAATGAAGATAAATATGATAAAATTGTGTACATGGTTGGGCTGATAAATGAAGGGTGCACGTTCAGAAGTCTGAGTGGGCTAAATGAAATTGTTCATAAGTACATGTTATTATCCATAAGTAAACGATGTTATATGTCCACATGTACACTAGTACATTTGATGTGTATTATAAAGCCATTTGATGTGTATACTATATTACATACACAATTATTATCCATATGTACAATGACTCACATGTACATAAATTAACTTATATAATAATACATGAACGCCATATAATTTCACTATTCTTGTATACATAAACATGTAGATTTTCCAACTTAGAGCAGTACTAGTCTACGAAAAAATATGTACACCGATTTATTTGTACTTTACTCAAGTTATGATGATGATTTAATAGTTCTTAGTATAGTTGCTCAAAAAGGAAAAACAAATCACATATGTACATGTAGACATGACTCAAATTATCATATAAGATAAAAATAAAAATTTGAAACTTCATTTAAATCATTTATACCAGTCATCTATAATATATTCACGTATTAAGAATACAATGAATATTAAAAAATTATTTTTATAGACCAATATTTTTTTGTATCAACTGTTAATTTATAGTCTGTTGATGTAGCATGTATATAATCAGGCAATTGACAAATAATTATATGTAAAGATATCACAAACATATTACTAAGGTTTTACAATATGCACAAAAGAAATGAAACTATAACTTTGAAGCCATTTGATGTGTACACTATACCGTGTATACAAATATTTTATTATCCACATGTACAATGATTCACATGTACATAAATTAACTTGTATAATAATACATGTATACCATATAATTTATATATCCTCGTACACATAAACATTAGACATATAAGTCTTCCAACTTAGAGCAGTATCATCTATTAGTGATGTAAGTATGCTCCCATGTTGAACAAAAAACAACAATCTTTTGACATAGAAATATGTTCTCATATTGAAACAAATCAATGAGACAATATTTGCAGAAAAATATTTTACAAGTACGCATGGTTGAAATTGAAAGCTAGGTTTGGAAAGTTTCCATTTTATTTACCTATTAGTAAATTTTTAATACATCTAAAGGTGTTTGCGTGTTTAACATATATACTTTCAAAAAATCTTTACATGTGCAAATATATTTTTGACTGTCGGCAAGCACTAACGTGTATAATATACATATTATATTTTATTAAATATTTACATGTACATATATGTTTCAGATACACATATGTTTCAGATACATGATAGATATCCAAGATGTTGTCAAGGTGTGTACATTCGTTCGTGTATATACATTAAATATTTTTTGGGTACATGTGCACAACATATATAATAGTGTACATATTTACAATATTAGAAAATTAGATAAAGTTATTCAAAGATGAAATAATAGTCAAATAGCAATTGAAATCGTCTAGCATAAACACAAGTGATTCATTTGAGAATCATGTGAAAATAAAGTTATTCATGACTATGATATTCTATGATTTTAATGATTTTGAGTATCTTGTTTTAGTTTATTTAAATCATTTTAGGTTTCATTTTAGTTGTATATATTGTATTTGCATATTATATTAGCCAAATTTGCATATTATATCGGCCAAAATGCAAATTTTAAAATTTGGGAGCAAAATTAAGGAGCAGTATGTGCGTTCAAAGAGTATTGGGATCAAAATCAAAATGAGACAAGTTAAGGGACCATACTTCCAAAAATATCAATGTTACCATTGTTGCTTACGAGTTTTTAGTGACATTTGGACGACATGTGCACAACATATATAATAGTGTACATGTTTACAATATTAGAAAATTAGATAAAGTTATTCAAAGATGAAATGATAGTCAAATAGCAATTGAAATCGTCTAGCATAAACACAAGTGATTCATTTGAGATTCATGTGAAAATAGTGTTATTTATGACTATGATATTCTATGATTTTAATAATTTTGAGTATCTTGTTTTAGTTCATTTAAATTATTTTAGGTTTCATTTTAGTTGTATATATTGTATTTGCATATTATATTAGCCAAATTTGCATATTATATCGGCCAAAATGCAAATTTTAAAATTTAGGACCAAAATTAAGGAGCAGTATGTGCGTTCAAAGAGTATTGGGACCAAAATCAAAATGAGACAAGTTAAGGGACCATACATCCAAAAACATCAAAGTTACCATTGTTGCTTTCGAGTTTTTAATGACATTTGGACGATGCTTCAGAGAGTAAGGAAGATCATGACTATAAACAACCATAACAAGAAAGGTGGAGATGACACAAGACGCACAAGATTGTGTCAAAGTGAGAACATAACAGACCTGATTCAATCGCTGAGTGACACCATGAGGAAGATGAGCGTGGCAGTTTGGATATCGAGCTTGGTTGAGGCTCACCGAACCGAAGCAAAAGATGAGTACGGCGACGCGAGAAGACAAAGACACCATGATTTAAGCTTCAATCAATCTTTGCCATTAACATTGTTATGTATATCACCCTTACACCACCATGAAAAATATAGCTTGACATATCTCAATAAATAGATGTAATAATAGAGATAATGATTAAATAAAGTTTCTTTAAAAAAAAATCTGAAGAACAAATTTCATTTTACAAAAACAGTGGAGAAGTTAATAAGAAGAAAACGAAGAAGAAAGAGTGGTGGATCCACTTTGTTTTGTTTTTTTAGTAAGAGCTTAAGTTAAATTATGTAAATCTAAGTTAGTTTAGTTAGTTTATAACAAGAAAATGGACTTAGTTAAACAAAACTACCCTAATAGCAACAACTATCTAATAGTGTAATAATAAACTTGAAACTGCCTTACAATGTAATATTTTCATAAATTATTACATAACATGAATATAAAAACACAAAACATCATAATTTGTACAAAACCACCATATAAATAAATCTTTCTATAAGTGATTAACAAAAGTGTTTAGAACTAATATATAAGCTTATTTATCTTTAATTCTTTTTAATCGAGTTAAAAGTTCTTAAAATGAATATTCTTATGCCTTTGAATATATATATCTTATTATATGAAAATAATAGTCAAATTTTTGAAATTAATTGAATAATATTAATGTATATAATTTATTTTAGCAAAAAATAAGAATAAGTAAAAGTTAAAGATGAAAAGTTCATCTTCAAAAAATGAAGATATAAATAGTAAATTTTCAAATTTGAAGTAACATTTTCACTACTTCATTTTGAAAAAATAAATAAAGTAGGACGAAGTAAAACTTATTTCGAAATGAAGCAAAAAGTGAAAAAATGAAGTAGAGTGAAAAATGATCTACTAGTATTAGAAGTAAAATTGTTTCAACTCATCTCCATTTCTTTCTTTGTTATAGAGATTAATATATTTTTTCTATTTATAGAAGAATAAATAATATTTTTTTAGTTTTTTATTTATACATTTCTGTTTTAGAATAATATATTGGAGTGCTGTTTTTTTTAATTTAAAGTTTTCTTATTTTATAGTAAAAAAATAGTAAAATACATTGGATTGGTCTGAGATTCGACACAAATACCTCCGACCAAGTTTTTTTTTAAAATGTCTGTAATGGTTAGTGATTATAGCTTATTTGGTCCAAGAAAGGACGAAACAACGTGCCATTTATAATTCAATGTCGTGTGTTGGGAGTGCGAGACATATAGTTTCCACGTTGTTCCATATCAACTAATTTGTTTTTGTTTTTGTTTTCAATTGTTTTGCATGAACGTTGTTTTATGAACGCCATTCATAAACGATGCTCTAGTCGTCATTAAGCGTTTATCTGTTTCCGACAAAAAAATAAAAATTTGACTATATATTAGTTTTCGATGGATATCATTTTTGCAAAAACCTATAGGTGATATATAAATGGGTAGTGACCATTTCTAACAAAAAAATGTTAAGACATACACAAGATGAAAACCAATTTGCCAGCTTGTAAATTCTAGTTATGTTCTGAAATTCCGTGTGAAGTAGCACCAGTAAATTTGATTGCTTTTCTTTTTGCTAAATCAGGTTTCATTACATGAAAAACATATTTCCTCCGTTTCATTTTAATTGTCGTTCTGAGTTTATGCACACATATTAATAAAATATATAATTTTGTATATTTTTAAAATAAAAATACAATTACCTATACACCTAATCATATTTCGACCAGTAGAAAAATAAACTGGAAAATCTTCTTAATAAATTTTACATTAAAACTATAAAACGACACTTATTTTGAAACGAAAATTTTCCTCCACAACAATAATTAAATTGAAATGGAGAGAGTATAATTTAAGATTATATTAACTTGTAGTTGAGACTTTTTTTTTTGGTAAAAATGTAAAGCTTGTAGTTGAGACTTCAGATTTTAAATTGACTAAAGTTGACACTTTGAGAATTACAGGCAACTGATTAGAAAATAGACCACAGTAGTAAATAGAAAACACACAATTAGTTTTGTTTTTGTCTTTTAGAGGATTCCGTTGATTCTAGAGTTGTGATCCATCTTACTGGTTACTTGATCTAAAATCACGATTATAGTAGCAAGGTTGAATCCAGGTCGGTGTCACGAAGGAACCAACTTTGACGATTAACACAAGTCAGTTATTATTTATATCTTTGAATATACATGAACTTTGCTTTTGAATATACATGATTTGGTGAATGCATAGTTGCAACCATAAAACATTCTCCGTAAAATCTGTGGTTGATTCTTCATCATCATTGGTTAGCTAAAACTTTTTAAGAAGGCTTTATCAATTGGTATGCGATCTTTGTAATATAGTCGCAAGGTATCTCAATTCATAAACAAAATGTACGACATGTAAAAAAAAATTTGAGATTGAATGTTCATTTTATATTTAGCCTTTAAAAAGTTTGATTTGCTAAAACCCCAAAACAAATAGAAAAAATTAACTTGAATCAGACAACAAAAAAAATGCATGCATGATACATGCATAGAAATAAGGTATTATAAGGCAATGGGAAAAATCAATAATGTTTACCAGGAAGTGTTCACCCCATGTGGTAAAGTATTTAATTCATCTATTTTTTATCACTAGTCAAAGTCCCATGTAAAATTAGTAAAAAATATTAAAATTAAAAAAAGGAAAATTTGCCAAATAACCAAATTTGAAGTGAAAATTAAGTAAATATCATTGATTTTGACATAATGTAATATCTAACATTTTTGCCACAAAATACTCAGTTCTATCTATTCTCTTTATAGGTAGCATGTAAATGAGAGAGAGTGAGCAATGTGGCTGATAAAACATAAGGTCAAAATCATCTGAAAACTATTGCACATAAAAGAAGAGAAACCATCCATGTATATGTTTACTGACCATATATATATTGCGAGTGTACTATTCTATCTCATTGACATAATACAACACTTAAATGAAGTAGGACCTATACATAATAAATCCACCCAAAATCGCTGACTACTATATCCAAACCCCTACTTAGTAAATATAAACTCTAACTAGGAACCTATAAACCCAAATATAATCTATAAGTTTTTTTCCAATATTAGACAATCTAAACTCTTACTAAGAACCTATAACATGATAGATTATTACATATTTAAAGAATAGTATTAAAAGTATAAACCCAAATAGAATTTATATAATATTGTTTACTATACCCAAACATTTACTTAGTAAATCTAAACCCTAGTCATGAACCTATAACCTCAAATACAATATATAAATTGTTTTCCAAGATTAGACATTTGAAGACACATTCACTTGGTTAGCATATTGCACATTTTCTATTCCATACTCCCTCTGTTTCATAATAAGTGTCGTTTTACATCTGTGCATACGGATTAAGAAAACATTTAATTTTACATATTTTCTATATAAAAACATCATTTCTCATACACCTAACTATATTTCAACCAATAGAAAATTAAACTGGAAAATAAAATTCTTAAATTTTGTATTAAAATACGAAAACGATACTTATTTCGTAACAAAAAAATTTCTCTAAAACGACACTCTTTGTGAAACGGAGGGAGTACAATTTAAGTAGTATACTAAACAAATGTTCTAAAAAATAAATTTCATATTATAATCAATTACACAAAATTACAGAGAAGAGAACTATTGAATTTGAAAATATGACATATTATTACATTTTTAAGGAATAGTATAGAAATATGTCTCAAATAGTATGATAACTTTAGCTACACTACATAATATATACTATAATATTCCTTTCTCCAAAATATAGTATAGACGGCGAGTTCATCTTCTTCAAAATCTTTTTTTTTTCAAACATGTTGATACACTTTCACTTCGTTCACCGTCGTCATTCTTCACCACCATATAGAGATCATCTTCATCTCCTCTCTTTTTTTCCGACACATCTTCTCCTTGTTCTCTTTTTTTGCTCTTTATAGCTGATGCCTTCCTGCTGATGTCCCGAGTCGGTCGAGCTAATGGGTTTTTGTTCGGTGGACCGAACAAGTAACTAGTCTGATCGAGCTATTTTAGCCAAGCCGCTTTTAGTCGATGCGGTGACTAAAAGTAGCATGGAGCCGAGCCGAGTAACCTCCAGACTAAAACTAGTCTGAAGTTGAGCCGATTTATCGAGCTTTTTGTCGCCTAACTGACCCTGGATAATGGTTGGACCAGTTTTTTGATGGGCCTTGCAGGGGTGCAATCCATCTCTTACACTGAGTCTGAGCTTTCTCCGGATCAAAAGCTACTACTTTTACTTCTCCTAAGATTTCACCCAAAGCAGTGATCGCCAAGTCCATATAGTAATTCATTGGAATATTTTTTATCTAAATCCATAACAGCACGAACTGAAGATAATCAGGAGGAGGATTCTCAACCCATCGTTCTAAAACCATACCCCATTCATTGTATGAATGAATTCCTTTATCTAGTACTTCTTCAAAATCATACTCATGCTGAAAGATAAATTGGAATCTTTCTTTAGATAGGGCTACTCCTCTTACTCGACCATACTTCTGCCACTTCCTTGGCATAACTAGGATCATACTAGACATTTTTTGCAGGTCCGGATTGAGTAATCTGCCAACAAGACTTCGAACATTCCTTTCACATGATCTATATTGAGGAAGATCTGGCATGTTGAAAGGTTCATCTTCATCTTCAAGGGACATGGCCATTAAGGCCTTATCCATGGCTGAAGACATACTCTGAAAACTCGATGATGCTAGGAACCCAATGTAACGCCAACAGAAAATAGGAAACGAAAGAGAAACTTCAATATAGAACACTTGATTTACAGACTGAGAGACTTCGATTAGCTTGATTTTATGGGTTTGAGATACGAACTTATAAGAACCCTAAGATAAAGGGTTGAGATTAACTCCTGAAATCACTTTAGAAGGATGAGTGGATAAGATTCACTAAGGGAACAGAAATTTCCAGACAAAAGCTCAAGCATTGGGAGACTAAACGAGAGAGAAACTTTTCTTTTTTCTTCTGAACTTGTAAACCACGGTTATATTGATAGATATTTTTACAGAAGAAATAGTAGTTGTAATGGATTTAGTCTTGTTCTTTGCCTAACTTTAATTAGACAAATCAATCGCTTTGTAGTTAATAATGTTCAATAAAGATTGCTTTAATCAACTAACCGAAAAAATCATTGTGTTAATTTCGGTAATTGTGCAGGTGCAAGGACGAGAAGAACCCTAGAGCCGAGCCATACAAGTTCACTAACCAAAAGATTAAGGACTTAGGCTTAGAGTTCACATCCACCAAGCAAAGCCTTTATGATACAGTTAAGAGCTTGCAAGAGAAAGGTCATCTTCCTCCACCTCCTCCTCCTTCTACATCACAGGAATCCAGCCAAAATGGCATCAAGATCGAGTCTTGAATAGCTTATTCCCTGAAGTATCATCCTTAGCCAATGATATATGCTTTTTATTTTATTTTTTTAAAACAAACAAACAGATGTTTTGTTACTGTCTCTGTTTATGTGAAATCTTTATTTCAAAATGTCTGTCTGGGTTTTGATTCTGTCTTAAAGGCTTCAATGCTTGCTTCATGTTTACTCTATTTAATATACTCCCTCCGTTTCAAAAAGATACAAGTTCTAGGAAAAAAATTTGTTTCTAAAAGATCCATTTTTTATATTTTCTATGCATATTTTGTCAATTTCAAAAAAAAAAATTGCATTAACTAAATTCTAATTGGTTTAAAGTTGTGGGAAATAGGTAATTACAAACAACTATACATTGATAATTGAAATTTACTATGTTTTATTAATATGCGTGAGAACCCTAGAATATGTATTATTTTGAAACGGAGAGAGTATTAGACTAAGTAAACAACTTCATGATTGTTATATGTAATACATTACAAAAAGTAAACGATGTTTCTTCTATCTTAAACTCTTCAGTCTAAGTTGCTTGTGACCGCCACTACATTAGGTATGCATGTTCACAATGTCTTCTCTAGGAAGCGTTTCAGCAGTCAGAGAGTTACTAGAGGCTAGCGCGGAGGACTCTCTGTTTTTGCGGAGGACAAGATAACCAATGGCAGCTAAGTAAATGGCAATGCCTGAGAATCCAAGAATTCCTAATAAGACGATGGCTACAAGCTTCATGTGACCATGGAGAATCAGCTTGATGAAGCTGCTTACTAGATAATATATGTTGATACCCATAATAAGTCCACCAATGACCCACGTCACAGATGAAATCTACAGAAAAAAGACACGATCAATGATATTATATATGATCACATATATAATATAGGAAGTAAAAATATTATTACCAGGAGTGAATTGGCGTGTGAGCCCATTTTGGTTTTGCTGCAGGTGAATTTGAGAAGTGGGACTAAAGCAAATGGGAGCTGAAAAGATAAGATCATCTGTAAACAGATAAGAGTTGATTAATGTTAACTAAGTATAATATGATTCAGAGGTTGGATATGAGACAATGTCGAGTTACCGAGGGAATGATGATTAACTTTCCAGCTCCAACTGAGCCGCCTATGAGAGCTACAATTAAACTTGGGATTATAGCTAAACATCTTTTTAAGAAGTTTCTGAGCCATGGCCTTATTTTTAAATCAAGAAAACCCTGCATTACGTATTGTCCAGCATATGTTCCAGTTATTGTTGAACTCTGACCAGAAGCAAGCAACGCAATAGCGAAAATCTTCGAGCTCCATTTACCCACAACGTTCTGTGATAAGCATAAGAACGCAAGAAGTATATAATATCCTTTAGTCTTAACTTATGGTTGAAACCAAAACTTGTAGGATTTAAGGAATGTACCCGTAGAAGAAACGAAGCTTTGTTTAAGTCTAAATCTTGGCAGCTAGCTTGATCTTCTGGACTCAAATCTGAGGCATTACAAACAGCACCACTCACTGATATCACAGAGACGTTTATGAGGAATGCTACCGAAAGTGCTAGACTCCATAACGTCCCTCAAAATGCATGTATGCTAGGTGATTAATTTACCTTAATGCATGTTACTGAACGAGGAATCTTTCTAGAGAGAACTAAAGCTGAGTGGAGAAAGAGGTTGTGTCTGTGAAGAAGAAACAGATGAGAACTTCTTTGTAATTGGGTTGAGGGAGAGAGTGGAGACAGATAGTTTTTTTACCATGGCACCGAGGAGAGAGATAGCTAATCCAGTTGCACCATTTCCCTTTAACTGAGGAACAAAGAGACCATAGAGGACTTCTTTTGGGTCTGGCTTAGAGTAATGAAGCTCAACCAAGAAGCATAGAGCCATAGTTAGCACAAGAAACGCAATCAAGAACTCGAGCTTCCTAATCTGAAAAGTACAAACTTAGCAAATGTAAAAGCCTCAAGAAACAAATAAGAATCAAAAGCTAAGATTATGTAAGAGGAGCAGTATAAATACCCCATATTTTTGAAGCGCAAGAAGAATCAATGTACTAGATCCTGTGAGAAGAACACCAATCCAAATCGGGATATTGAAAAGCACGTTTAAAGCAAATGATGTTCCAATAACTGAATACATAGAAGAAAACCAATAGATGACCATTAATTTTCTTGAGAAATTAAAGAGAGGAGAAAAAAAACTGCAACTTAATAAGAAAAAAGCATCAATGCCTTAAAGAATGTCACATGCGACTACATCGATTTCGGTTACTACCAATAGCATAAAGTTTGGAACTTTGGAGTATTCAGCTCTACAATGCTCTGCTAAATGCTTTCCTGCAATGATATACAATTAAGCAAACTAGCAATTGATTAATGTTTTTTATAAAGACAAGAAAACAAAGAAAGAGTTTTTTGTTGGGATTTAGAGTTGAACCTGTGACAACACCAAGATTTGCAGCCAGGGACTGAATCACCAACGTTGCACATGACGCCACCAATATGATCCAGAGTAACTGCTCAATGTGACCAGAAAAGTTTTTATCAAAATCTGCAAAAGACTAAGGTCTTGAAAAAGGAATTTGTTTAAAGAGATCAAGGCTGTGAATTTATTTGTAAAATTAAAAACAAATACACACCATTATATTTTCTGACCTCGAATCAAACAGTAGTGATATATTTTGCAATGAAGTCAAACATAGCACAATCATGAAAAATAAAGTCCTCACATACCAAATATACTCAAATCCGGATTCACCAAAAACAAATATTAAAAGTATAAAATCCGCGCGGATCACCCTTAGAGCATCATTATCGGGGTGGTTTAGTGGATCTCTTAGGGTAATTATATGATTAAAGAAAATGAAAAACATTAATTGCACGAAGACACGGCTCTTGTAGAGGGGAAGCAAGGGACGGTTCTTATTGAACACGTGTAGGCACATGAGAGGACAGAGGAGGGAGGGAGGCACTTTCACCTCTTCGTGTTCTGCTTTCTCTCTCTCTCTCGAAACATGTTTCCGTTTGCGACGAAGAAGGTGATTCTATATCTCGACGAAACGGAGGCGTCTTCTGTCGGTGGCTGCCGTCGACGAAGGAAAGCGCCGATTCTCTTCCTCTGCGTGAGTCTCCTCGACGATGGGGAACTCTCTATCTCTATGGCTCACCGCGAATCGAAAGGTAAAGGTATTGAAGTGTTCTTCAGTTATGCATGTTCTTAGATTATGGTTCTTCTTGTTCTGATCACATGTTTGCTTTGTTTGACGGTTCGATTCTGGCAATCGGTGGCTCTCCTCGACGGTGACGGAGGCGTCAGTCGGTGCCTCTCCTCGAACGAAAAGGTAAAGCATTCGTTTCATGTTTTACAGTTCTGCATGTGTTTTATAAAGATTCTTTTTGTTCTGATCGTGTTTTTGATTTTTTTGTCGGTTCAATTATGTGTCTCGGTGGGCATGGTCGAAGGCGACAGAGCTCTCACTCAGTGGCTTTACTCGAATGAAAAGGTAAAAGTTCTGTTACATGTTCTTCAATCAATTATGATTTGTTTGTTGTGTCCGATTTTGGCTCTACATTGATTTGTTTGTTGTGTTCGATTTTGTTGTTAGATTTATTTGTTTCTTGCAAGTTTTTCAATTTGATTTCATTTTGATCTTTTGATGGTTATTTTTCGTTTCTGTCTTTGTGGGGTGGCTCGGATGGAGTGATTCATTTTGCCTTGCTCTGTGGAAAGAACCACGAGGAAGAAAGCATTCGTAGTAAGCACAACCATTGCAGAACAGGTTTGTGTAACTCTTTCTTCTTGTCTGAAAGTAAAAGAAGTGAATAGGTTGTGTGAGTAATGGCTTATGTGATGAATAGAATTGTTGGTTAGATAGATATTAAATGAATTTGGTTAGGGAAATTAATGCTTTGGTTAGTGGTAGATTTTGGTAATAAATTGAACTGATGCTTTGGTTAGTGGTAGATTTTGGTAATAAATTGAACTGATGTTTAGGTAGAAAATCGTAGGTGAAGTGTGATGAATGAGTTAGCTAAATGTCAAGTCCAATTAGTTGGCTGGTTGCTTGTGATGAATGCAAATTCTTAATTTCTTTCTCTGCCATCTATAAACATACAAGCCTTCACCTCTTTCTTTTTACCTTTACAATTTTCTTCTTCTCTCCCTTGAAATTTCCGGCTATGGATTCTAATCCATATGCGCCCACGTTCAACTTTGTTGACCTTCTTAGTCGTCAACAAGATAGTCAGGGTTGTTTAGGAGAAGATAGTGTGGAACTATCTTCATCACAGGTTGTCTTCGGCAGTCAAAGTACTGAAGCTTCCAACTATGGTGTCGACACGCCTGCAGAGCGTAGAGAAAGAAGGATGTGGACGCCAATAGATGATGTTGTGCTGATAAGCTCCTGGTTAAACACCAGCAAAGATCCTCTAGTAGGGAATGAGCAACGTTCTGGTGCTTTCTGGAAGAGGATTGCCGCATACTTCGCGGCAAGTCCGAAGGTAGCAGGCTGTGAACAGAGAGAAGCAAGCCACTGCAAGCAACGTTGGCACAAGATCAATGATCTTGTTTCCAAGTTTTGTGGGTCGTATGAAGCAGCTACAAGAGAGAAAAGCAGCGGCCAAAATGAGAATGACATTCTCAAACATGCTCATGAGATCTTCTACACCAACCATAAAAAGAAGTTCACCCTTGAGAATGCATGGAAGGAGTTGCGGAATGACCAGAAATGGTGTGATCTCTCTTCTTCTAAAACCGATGGGAGCTCTAAGAAGAGAAAGGGTGAGGATGCTGGTCAATCATCTAGCTCTCAGGCTACTGGTGAAGCTGATCGTCCCCCGGGAGTTAAGGCAGCAAAGGGCCTTGGTAAGAAGTCGATTGGAGAGGGGAAAGCGCTGTCTGAGTTTCAGAGCATGTGGGCGATTAAACAACAGGATCTGGCCATCAAAGAGAGGCTGTCGAAGATTAGATTACTTGACAGTCTAATAGCCAAAAAAGAGCCGTTAGCTGATTATGAAGAAGCGCTTAAGAAGAAGCTGATTAATGACTTAATGTCTAGTTAGTTTCATGTTATGTTTTATCTTCTTGTTATGTTTCTTGTTCTGTTTCATGTTCTGTTATGTTTAATGTTTCATGTTATGTTAGGTTTAATGGTGTTGGTCTTGTTCTGTTTAATCTTGTTGATATGTTTCATGTTCTGAGATGTTTAATGTTTAATGAGAATGATATGTTTAATGTTTAATGAGAATGCTATGTTTAATGTTTAATGAGATGTTTCTTGTTTCTTGTTTGTTGCAGGTGGAGCCGTGGACTGTATGTTCAAAGAGTCACGGGCAGTGCTATGTTTAGGAATAAGGTAATGGGACTACTCATTACCATCAAAGCCACGTACTGTATTCGGTTTGAAACGAATACAATACGTGGCATTGATAGTAATTAGTATTCCCGCTACCATTATTGATGAGAAGATCCAGTGAAAGAGTTGCTTTTGTATAAATGTGTAATAGGTGTATTTTGTATTAATGTGTTATAGGTGTATTTTGGCCTTTTGTATCATTGTGTCACGGGTTTCTGTTTATGTGCAAGGGACACTTTTGTATCCATGTATCACGGATTGACTTGTATGTGTAAGTAACTAATTTGTATCAATATGTCACGAGTTGTGTAAGGGACTCTCTATAAACAACCATCTCATCTTCTACTCTTGTTATCTTATTACCAAAGAAAAACAATCAACAACCATCTCATCTTCTCACCCAACAGCTTCTCTATTCCATCTCTTTCTCAACGAGAAAAACAATCATCTCATCTTCTCACACAATCAACAACCATCTTTCTTCTCGTAATACTTTTTAGCACTTACAAAAACAATCAACGACAATGGCATCTTCTTCTCGTAATACTTTTGAGGGATCATTTGATGAAAATGTTGATCAATATTTTGATCACCATTTTGATCAAACGTTCGATAATTTAACCATTGCTTACGTTGCTGAAGAAGAAGCGAGGAAAAAAAAGAAAAAAACGAGTTTACATCGAAAGAAATCGAGAAGAAGGTCATGTACGTCTGTGGAATGATTATTTTAGTGAAACGCCGACTTATCCTGAAAATTTATTCCGTCGACGTTTTAGAATGAACAAGCCATTGTTCATGCACATTGTCAATCGACTCTCCAATGAAGTTGAATTCTTTCACCCAAAAAAAGATGCTCTTGGAAGGCTTGGACTCTCTGCGCTCCAAAAGTGTACAGCAGCTATTCGTGTCTTGGCATATGGTACTGCGGCTGATACGGTTGATGAATACCTACGTCTCGGTGAATCCACAACTCGTAAATGTTTAGCAAATTTTGTGGAAGGAATAATATTCCTATTTGGCGATGAGTATCTAAGAAGACCAACACCGGCTGATCTTCAACGTCTACTTGATATTGGAGAGCACCGTGGCTTTCCCGGGATGATAGGTAGCATCGATTGTATGCATTGGGAGTGGAAAAATTGTCCCACCGCTTGGAAAGGACAATATACTCGTGGTTCTGGGAAACCAACAATCGTTTTAGAGGCCGTTGCTTCATACGATCTCTGGATATGGCATGCGTTTTTCGGACCTCCAGGTACCTTAAACGATATCAATGTTCTTGATCGCTCACCTGTTTTTGATGACATAATAAAGGGTCATGCTCCGGAAGTCACTTACTATGTCAATGGAAGAGAGTATAATTTGGCTTACTATCTCACCGATGGTATTTATCCAAAATGGGCAACTTTTATCCAATCTATTCCAATACCACAAGGGCCGAAAGCAGTTTTGTTTGCACAACGTCAAGAGGCAATCCGAAAGGATGTCGAGCGTGCTTTTGGAGTCTTGCAAGCTCGCTTTGCCCTTGTTAAAAACCCAGCATTTTTTTGGGATAAAGTCAAAATTGGGAAGATTATGCGAGCATGTATCATACTCCATAATATGATAGTAGAAGACGAACGAGATGGATACACTCACTTTGATATTTCGGAGTTCCAACAAGGAGAAAGCAACGAAACTTCACATGTGGATCCAACGTATTCTACAGATATCCCTACAAATATCGCCAATATGATGGGTGTTCGAACTAGAATTCGTGATAAACAAATGCATCAACAACTGAAAGATGATTTGGTTGAACATGTATGGCTCAAATTTGGACGTGATGAAGACAACAACTAAACTCGGATGCTTTTAATAATCTTTGCTTTAATGTTTTAAAAAATAAAATCTTTGTTTCAAATGTTATTTTTTCTTAAGTTTTATTTAATCAAAAAAAAATATTTTTAATAAAATGTATGTTTAATATTTTATTTTTAAGAACCTTTAATTAGGAGCCTTGCAATGGAGCAATGAAAATTATGGGTCTCTTACCTTTGTCTCTTAAATCACTTTTTCCACTTAATATCATTAAAAATAGCATAAGAGCCCCTAATAGGGGTTTTTGCAATAATGATGCTCTTAATTTATAAAGGAAAATACCGAAACATCTGCCTTCCTTTTTAATCTTAACACGTGGCACGCAAGTGGGATCTCTGTTGATTCCATTCCACGCTTGCAATCACACAAACGTTTGCTCTAGGAAAAAAAATAACACATACGCATGTATGATTCCGATGCCTGCTTATTCTATTATACTTGATCGATTGTTGATTTATTTGAGATCAAGTAAGAGCAGCATGAAAGCAAGACAGAAAATAGCAAGCACTAGAGCATGGAAAGACGGGACCGTGGATAATGACTTGATCATGCATGCATGCAGATGAAGAGTTACAACGAAAAATTGTTGTATCTTTCATAAACCATGAACACTGCGAATTTGGTGAGGCTCTCTCCGTCTAACGATTCTTAAGCAGTTAACTAATCAATTGAGGTTTTTCACATCACAATATATAGTTATTTGAATTCTTCACAAAAAATAATTATATATATATATATATATATATATATATATATATAGTTATTTGAAGCTTTGTAATAGGATATATATATCATAGGAATAAAACACTCATCTCAGTTCTCAGGTTTTGGGTTTTCATGATCTTCACTTCTCCTACCTAACACAGTAACACTGGTTGGGATTTATTTGTATATTTACATGTTATTTGCATATTGCAACATGATTCATTCCAATGTTGATTTTAACTACTTAAAAGCTCTATTGACAATTGTCTGAGAACATATTTTCAGATATGATCATTTAATACTAGTAAACAACGACTGTAGTCTGTTCTTGGGGTATTAACTTTAAACTGGACATGGAATTATATTGATATCAATTCAACTTTCATACTATAAGATACAGACATAAATTGCAAAAAAAAAAAACAATGAATCAACATTAGTTACATGAGTGATAACTAATACTTTTTAGTAAACTCTAATGAACGGGAACAAAAAAGTGGAACTTGGAGGTCTCGGAGGAAGAATCTTCAGCTTTAAGGGTTTATAATTAGATACTGTCTTAAACAGTGGGAGCTTCGATGATCACTTTCAATGCTTTCTTTGTAGTAACACTATCTTCCAATTTAGCCGGAGGCTTTATGATGGTGTCATCATCAGCAGTCTTCTTACCATCTCCGATCAGAAACGGATGTAACAACAACTCAGAAGCGGTTCCTCTATCTTCAGGTTTGAGTGCAAAACACTTGTCCAGAAACTGCCTTGCATGAGACGGCAGAGTGTCTGGAATCTCAGGTACCCTTTTGTCCTCCATTAAAGAATCCTCAAGATCATAAAGACTGTTAACCTCTGACCAGGGACGCTTACCGGTGAACATCTCAAGAACAATGCAACCCAAGGACCACAAATCTAGGGCTTTCTCGACGGTACCGTATTGAACAGACTCGGGAGACATGTAGACAGGAGTTCCCACAAAGGGATAATTGTACTTCCAATTATCAGATTCTTCCTCTCCTTCCTTCAACGTCAATCCAAAATCCGCAATCTTTAGTTCATAAGTGTAAGTCCGTGTTTGCTGATCGTAAACCGGGAAAAGAAGGAGATTGGCCGGTTTAAGATCGCAGTGGACATAACCGTGACTATGAACCGAGACCAAACCTTGAAGTATCATCCGAGTGAAGTCTTTAACGGTCGAATCCGACAGCTTTCCAGTTGATCGTATGAGTTTGGAAAGAGTGCCTGCAGAAGCGTATTCCATACGCATCTCGTAGACTCTGTTTCCGACAGAGTCGAATCCTTTATGCAGAGAATGGCTAAACACTCGCACGATCCTAGGAGACCCTTTGAGTTGGGAGAGAACTCGAAACTCTCTTTCGATAGTCCGACGGTCGGAGGAGATCTTCACGGCGGTGAAAGAGGTTGAGCCATCGTGTTTTGTGTGACGGTAGAGATCGACGGAGCCGTATGAACCTTTACCTAGAAACTTGACGAACTTCATGGATGGTTTGTTCGCCATTACTTTCTTTATGTCATTCTTCTCTATAAACCCTAGAGAAAGTGGAACATCTAAGAGCATGTTTATAGGTAAACCCCTTAAGTGTTTCTTAAGTGGGCCTTAATGATTTTTTTATGATTATCATTAAGCTAAGAGACATTGTTAAGATACACTTAATTTTAATAGTTTATTGGTAGTTTCTTAAGTAAGGTTCTTAACAATTTAAAAATATTAAAATTAAATTTGAACAATTTTTTTTTTAAAGATAAAGTTTATTTATTAAATAAAAAAAGTCAAACATAACATTTTAAACATAAAATTTAAAATAAAAACATAAAAACATGGAAATAAAGATTAAACGATAATAATTTGAAAGTCCTATCCAAGTTTAGTTGTTGTCTTGATCACGT
>MU107796.1:0-28901 GCA_012274485.2 Sinapis alba | reverse complement strand
TGCACCGCAGCTTTAAGGTACATGTTTACTATGCTGCGAGTAATAGTTAACTGCTAGGTTGCTGGGTTAGGCTTAGCGAACCTTGTGTACTGGACTGAACCTGCTAGAGGAAAACTGGATAAAAATCCTAAGTTAGGGCAAAACCGGACCAGGTTCCATTGTGGTCGAGGAAGGCAACCCACGGACGTACTGGCGGTAAGGAAATCCGGGTTGGGTCCCTTCAAGTTGGTATCAGAGCGATTACGGTTCTAGGACGAGGATTCAAGGAAGAAGCAAGGTTGTCGAGACCGATTGGACTTGAAGAATGCTAAGGGCGAGCATTGAAGAACTTATAGGGAGATTGCTCGTGGAGAAGATTGGGTCGAAGTTACTCTTGTATCGGCGAGATGTAACTTAGATTTCCGTCTTGAAGAAGAAACCGAGAAAAGTTCAAAGGTAAACTGATGAGAGGCTTGACCTTGGGAATGATCAAGTCGAACTTACACTTTGTATGGGCAAATGTAAGTTGGGATTCTGATTGGATAGGAACTGAAGCTAAGATCATTTGTGAATGATCGGATTGTTGGAGTGAAGTTGGCGTTAAGATCATTGGTGACTGATCAAATAGTTGCTTAAGGCATTGGAAATAACTGAGAGTGTTATTCAAATTTTGTCTAAGTGTTGGATCAACCGAGAGGTTTACTGAAATCAATGGATCCGGATTCTGAAGTGAAGAAATGGGAAGGATTGTCTAAGAGTTTTCTTAAGCTTAAGGAAGGTTAAGCGGACTGGAGTCAAGAAGAACTATTGGATCGAGAAAGCCAAAGATGATTTAGAAATGTCTAAGTAAGGCAAGGAACTGATAGGATCAGTGAGGTCGGATATGGAGCTAAGGAACTGATAATGCTAAATCTGTTTGGACAAGGCGTCCATAAGGTTAATCCGCAAGTGTAATTTCTGAGAGCAAGTCTTCAGGGAAGATAGCCAAACTGACAAGCCGAACGTTATGATCGGGAACTGTGTTGGGTAGGCTGTCCGAAAGACTGAGGTAGAAGTCTCGTCAGGTCGATTGAGATATATTGAAAACTAGTTAAGGCAGCGGATCGAATACTGAAAGTTAATCCAATCGAATCAGAAGTGGGAAACTGAATCGGACAAGTCGTCCAAGGACTAAGGAATAATGACTAAGGCATTGGTGCTGGAATGTGGAGTTAGCAAGAACTTACATTCAAATGGAATGTTTCGTTGAGAATGCCTAGACAGACTCTAGGAATTTCAAGGAGATGGACAAGCTGGTCTGGGGTAAACGGAACCGGAAGTTCCATAAAAGGATTTGGAGAAAATCTGAGTGAGGCTTACAACGAGCAAGTGGTGATTGTAAGCATGTCTGGATATAGAGAACTGGACAAAGGAATGGTCAAGGTGACTGAACTCGATTGTCTTAGTATAAGATGTGCGGTCCGAGAGTTGAGATTATCGGAACAAGAGATTGGAAGTCAGGTGTACCTTCCAAAGACAAGTTAGGTAATCAAGAAACTACTCGGAGGTACAAGATGCTATAGATGGTGAGTTGTAGTCAAATTTAACCATAGTGGTATATGATTGGGTCTTTCCATGAGCGTCTAGTTCAGTCAAGGTGTTTAGAGGCCGTGGAGCTTACTAAAGCTTGATTGGATTTTGGGTTACGGCTCAATGGCTTAGGACAATCAAGGCAGTCTTGATGATTGCTTCCTTTCATGCGAGAGTCTAGATCAATCTGGGTACGTATTGCTGTGATGCATATTAGCACTTAGCTGGATCGCAAGACGACTGTTCGATGAATAGGAATGATTATGCTAGACAAGCCCGAGTGTTGGGTAACATGACAAGTGGAATTATGAAGCGTAATGCAAGGGTGGTAATATGTCCTTGGAAACCGAGGGTGTTGCCAAGGCATAACTGTACTGACGTCTGTCTGTTCTGCTGTCTATGGAAACTGAGAGTTTCCAAGACGTGACTGTCTGTCATCGCGTGTTCTGTTCTGACGCCTGTGGGAACAATAGAGTTTGCCACGGTGTATCTGATCATGATGGTGGGAACTAGATAAGTTTGCCATCACATGTCTGTGTAAGGGAACCCAATCTGATGTCTGTGGGAAACATACCTTCCAAGACATATCTGTACTGTCACTGGAACTCAATGAGTTCACTACTGTGGGTTTCTGATCGCGATGATAACGTGGATGGGAACTAGTGAGAGTTTGCCATCACATGTCTGTTGGATCTGTATGATCTGTCTGTACTGATGTCGTTGGGAATGGTCGAGTTCCCAAGACATAACCGAGGCTTAATTATTGGAAACTAGATGGGTTGCCCAATATGATTTGTGAACCGAGAAGGACAGTGAGTCCAAAAGTAAACTGTCTAAGGGATCAGTGTGTGATCCGGTAAGGAATGTCTGTAAGGATCAGAGGTAAAGATCCGTGAGGTCCAATGGGATTAAGTTTCCTAGCACTGGGAGTTGGTCCTGGCTAGGGTTAGGATTGGAGAAACTTAACTAAGGTAGTGGGTTCACACTTCGGGAATTGAGGTAACTGGTCAACACGTTTGGGAGTCAAGTGTTCTCGCCAAAGTGGGTGTCCAAACACCAAGAGATTGCTCGGAAATGAGAACTACTATGCTTAGTGAGTTTGTAAACTGAAATGGTTTGTGGAAATCAAATAGATGGTAAAGAGACGGGATCAAAGATATCGATAGCTGAGATCGAATCCAAGGGAGATTGCGATCAAGAAATCTGGATACAAGGTAGAGGAATTCTGGAAAGACCTTAATGGGCAAAATGACCAGGAGTTTGGGAACTGAGTAAAGGCAAATGGGTGCCAGAAGTCTGGAATGCATTGAGGACTTAGAACAAGGTTCTATTGACTGCTGAACTCGAGGACGAGTTCATCCCAAGTGGGGGAGACTTGTAGCATCCCCGTCCCGCAGTCTGAGCTGGATCAGTGAAAGGTCGAGTATTACTTGAACTGATCAGTCAAGCCAGTCAAGGTCCGGATAGTATTGGTCGGTCTAAGAGAATACTGTCTGGTCCCGACAGAGCGGTTGAGCTTGTCGGACTTAGCTGGTCAGATTTGGACAAGCCAGTTGGACTTGTCTTCCGAGCTCAGCTAGTCTAGGTACGGATGTACGTTCTGGCGGGATTTATTACTGAGCCAAACGTATACTGATAGGCCAGGCAAATGGCGGGAACAGTTATCTGGCAGTTACTGGAAGCAGTTACTAAGACGGTTACGGAGCAGTTGCTAGGGCGGTTAGTATAGCAGTTGCTGACGGTTCAGAGTGGTTACTTGACTGCTTAACTGACTGGGACGGTTACTGAATTTATGAACTGCCTAGCGGTTATCAAGAGCAGTTGCCGAGCAGTTGTGGAACGGTTACTAGAGCGGTTATCAGGACAGTTACCTGAACGGTTCCGAATGGTTACTGGACTGCTTAACTGACTGGGACGGTTTACGGGTCTGGAAACTGCCAAGCGGTTATGCGGCAGTTATTTAACTGCCGATCAAGGAAGAAACTGCTCGGGGGCAGTTATAGACGGTTTGGGGCGCGGGAGCGGTTACGTCTGCAGGGAAAACCGCCCATCTGTCTCCTTTAAAAGGGACTTCGCGGATCAGAGAAAAGGGGGACACGGGTTTCGAAAGGAGAAAAATTGGAGAACCACCGAGAGAGGCGATTCGGACCGGACTGAGAGATCGGGAAGGCCGGAAGGCCGATCCGGGACTGATGGTGGGCACGAGACGTTCTGTTCATCCGCGAGATGTCTTGGTCTGTACACGATCGGTTCGAGTTCAGAAATCCGTGGAGGCGACGGTTATTTGCAGTGCTGATCAAGCAGGAGCCGAGAGAATGGCTTACCGGCGTAGTCTGTGCGGATCGGAGCCGTATACTGATGGATCGCAGGGTTACTTGATGATTGACGGTTATGATCGAGGAGTAACAGTCGCTGATCCTAGAGACAACGATCTGATGGTTTCGTTGTACTGATCGGATTACTCCGTGCCGAGTTGCGATAACTGACAGCAAGGCGGGACATGGAAGCAATCCGCACTGATCCGAGCGGTGTAACCAAGGAGGCAGATATCCGACGAGACTGATCTGGAGCGGATCGTAGTAGAGTCTGGATACTTCTGGAGGATCGCGAGAGTAAACTGAACCAGATTGGGCCGTACAGAGGCGAGCAAAGCGACGGACGGACCGGTGGGTCTGGTCCGGCTGCAGAAGGCATTGGACGCGCGGACTGGAGCGCGAGTATGGGTTTGATGCGATGGCTTATGCTATCGGACCGTTCTGGTGTACTAAAAGAAGGATGGAGAGCTTGAGACGATCCAAGCCTAGGATGGAGGCATTATCGACGAGATCGGTTGGGTGGGATCGTAGAAGCGATCCGGTCTAGCGACGTACTGAAGAGGATCGTCTGGAAATAAGATCTGGTTACTGATTAGCGGGATCAAGGTAGCTGGTTACTGTTACGTGATGCATCGTTGAACGGAATGGCCGCGAGGTGTACTGACTGGATTGAGGGCTGTAGAGCCGACCGTTTACTGTCTGATCTTGGTGTGATCGGAGACTGGTTCTGGATGCTATCAAGACTGGTGCACTGTCTAATACTGGATGCTTGAGTGGAGATCAAGCCGTCTCTCCTATTTACTTGGTCATGTGGGGATGGTTGGTTGAGTGACTAAGGAACCAGGAGATTCGGTTAAGTGGATCGAGCTGACTGGATGATGACGGTTGGGAAGGTATGAAGATAATAAGAAGTGTGGATCGTATGGATGGACTAGCAATCAACTCAGCACCGAGGCAGTAAGGTACATGTTTATTATACTGCGATTGTTAGAAATTGCTAAGTTGCTGGACTAGACTTAGCGAACCCTGTGTACTGAACTGAACCTCCTAGAGGAAAACTGGATAAAAATCCTAAGTTAGGACAAAACCGGACCATGTTCCATTGTGGTCGAGGAAGGCAACCCACGGACGTACTGGCGGTAAGGAAATCCGGGTCGGGTCCCTTCATAAACCCCATATATTGCTTGACAAACAAAATATTCAAGCTTCCGAGAACATTGTAGCTTCTAAGTAAAGGTCATAATGTCTGGTTCATAGAACTCCATGTTTTTTTCTTATTCGGGTATAATTTTTCCATTTTATAACCTGATTTTATTGTACTTCCCTGAAACCAACTGTACCATGAGATCCATATATGTATCTAGATTCATAATGTTACAAATTATGGATCAAATTTAATAATATTCATTCATAATGTTACACACTCACACATGATACCATCAGATACGATAAATCAGTCCACGAGACTTTCACACATACTGAAACAAAAGCAAATCACACATTCTTATGAAACGATAAGACAATAGATCAATAGTAGATACGGGTTCAATATCTAAGCACATATCTGATGTGCCGACATGCGACTATCTGTTTTCTCGCCAGTCATCCCTGGTTCGGTCTTCTTATTACAAGCTACCATACCATCAGTTAAACCTGCAGATCCGGTTTTACCCTCCATATTGTTATCACTACCGGGAACTTTGTCCTCAGATTTCACTTGGTCCGGTAAAGAGACATGGAGAAAACCCTTTTGACGACATGTCTCAATCGATTCCACCAACATATCCTCGAGACTATACTTGAAGTTAAATCCCATATCAATCAGCTTCTTGGAACTGAACGCAATGCTCTTTATATTCTCATCCACCCCTTCAAACCTGTTCCAAAGAGTTCCTTTTTCAGATAAAATTAATTTACTAAGCTTAAACTGGTATTGATAAAAAATCTTACGTAGAAGGGACGTTATATTCTGGGTATTTTTGCCTGAGAAATTTGGAGATAGTAAGAATGGTTGCATCGTGGGAGGAACAAACATAACGTCCCTTGGCAACAGCTTGTTCGTACAAGAATATATGAGCATTGCATAAGTCGTCCAAGTGCACATACTGTCCTTGTCTTATGATGGAGTAATGTGCCTCGTTACCTAAATACATTTTCACCGTTTTAAATTAACATATCACATAAGAAGATAGAAGTGACTAATAATTGACCTGCTCTAGCTAGTCCCTCTACCCTGGGGAGAAATACAAGAGCCTAAGCTCTGGAAACCTCTAAGAGCATGATTAAATGAGATTCTTAAGGGGTTCTTAGAGGATGGGTCTCATGAATAGTGTAAGAACCGGTTTCAAAAGTTGTTAATTAAAAACTGGTTTTTATGGGTTTCTTGTACTGTTCGCGGGTCCGTAGCGACCCATGATTGATTAATTTTTAACTTTTTTTTATTAATAAAAAATAAAAACTTCGGATTAATCATGGTATAAGATATAAAGTAAGATCACTCACGAGTGATAGGAGAGAGCGCGGTAATAAGACTAGGCGGCATAGAAGTTGTTATAAATGGACCGATCACCAATGTCGGGATAATACTGACGAAATCTATTCCTTTTTCCTTGGCGTAATCCCACGCTGCTTTCTCGGCTAACGTTTTCGACAAGAAATACATCTGCCAATCAATTTATCATCAAAACATTATAAATTACTTTGAAGAAAGATCAACATATATCGGGTTAATTTTATTTAATATATAAATACCCATCCTGTCATCTTCTTGGACATGACAAAGTCAAGATCACTCCAGTCGTTTTCATCATAGACATTTTTCTGGTGTTCCTCAACATTAACCGTTCCAGCAGACGAAGTAAACACGATTCTTCGTACGGTCTTTGCCTTATCACATGCTTTCATTATCCCCAACACTCCATTCACTGTCGGTTTTATCACTTCGTTCTGATTCAAACAAACTGATCAGTTAACATAATCTTGTTGGGTTGATATGAACTTTTTTTTCTAAAGGTTCATGCATATATTATATAACTCACCTCGGGATCCTTGGATTCAAAATCCATGGGAGTTGCTATGTGGTAAACGCCGTCGCATCCGTTTATGGCGTCATCGTAGCTTCCTTCGTCAGATAAATCGGCTTTCCATAAAGTGAGTTGCGTCTTCGCGTTTGGCAAATCAAGAAGATGTTTCACTTTCTTCAAATTTCCTTTACAGTCCAAGAAAACTCATAAGTTACTTAAAGTGATACGTACGTTTTTACATAAATCTTAGAAGAAACGAACGAGTTTGCCAGAAGATATATATATATATGTACGTACCAGGGTCGCGAACAGTAGCACGGACGAAGTAGCCACGTTCCAGTAGACGCATCACGAGCCATGAACCGATGAATCCTGATGCGCCGGTTACGCACACGGTCTCTTTGTTAGCGGCCACCATTTTTTGTGTGTTGTTGAAAAGATGGATTATGCTTCCGTCGGGAAAGATTTTACTTTGTAGCTTTGGTGACAATCTCCGTGCTATATGAAAACATTATATATAGACGTTACCACAGCTTGAAAATTGTTAGTAAGAAGCTGCCGCCACGTGAGTACCAACCAGCAAAGCACGTGAGGACCGTTGGTTGGCTAAGGAATTGATTGTGTGGTACGTAGCAAACTGGTAAGTTTGATTTTATTTTATTACTTTTGAGAATATAGGTGTACCGGCGGATGAAATGTGGGTTGGTGAGAAAGCGACGACAAGAATTGCCACTTTTTTTTTTTTTTTTTAACAGACAAGAATTGCCATCTACTTTTCTTTTTTTATTGTTTTCAAACTTTTTAATTATTTGGCGATGAGGGATTTATGTGCATATTGATTTTTTTTTTTTGCCCAAAGAGATAATTATTCGTATGATTCTAATTAAAATGTAACATGCTATCTTATTTAATAAAACACTTTTTTAAAAATATCATGGCTGAACACATAACACGTTCTATCTAACTTTCTTCAGCCTTCATTCTTCCGTTTGTTAACCGGCTCAAGTTTTAATATAACTTCAGTGTTGAAAAATACATAACACTTTAGAGGTGTATTAAATTTTAGAATTTAAAAATTTTGTATCAAGATGACAAATCTCTTGTTATATAAAATATAAATTTAAGTTTTTTCAATTTAGTGTTATAAAACTTGTGATGATAAATTACACTTTAAATTCATTGTTATTGAAAATATTTTAAATAGTAGATTATAAAATATTTTAAAGGATTTTTAAAAATAAAATATTGTTTTTTGAAAACAAATATACCTAAAACGACTCAATTAATCAAATTGGTGGCAAAAAAATTAACATAGACATTGTTGATGCAAGAATCTGAGCTAGATTGTCTACTTTTGTGTTCTTTGCACGTAAAAGCTTAATAAAAAATGTGTTGAGAAACAGTCTTGCATCGCTGATATACTTTTAACATGCGAAAGAAGGCTACTATGTGGTGTGAGCACCATCTTTACCAAGTCTGAATAATATGTAAAATTTATGTTTAAATCATAAAGCACTTCAGTATCCAAAATCCAAACCATGGCTTCAAACTCAGCTAGGAGAGGGGATATAAATTTTCTCGATTAATATAAGTTTTTAATAAAAAAAAAAGTTACTTTAACCAAAATCAGAACAGTAAAAAGTACAATTAAAAATATACTCCACGTGGAGCTTAGCCAGTCCAGATAGACAGAAAAACAAGAACAAATACGCTACTGTATGTCACAACAGGTCATGTTCGATTTTGAATCCGAACAAAGAGAAAAAGACCAAACCAAAGCAAAAGCCACAAACAAACAGAGAAGAAGGAAGGAAGGAAGCCTCGATTTGATCGATCTATCCTTGTATTCAATACTTGTTTCTGATTCCTTTTTGAATTCATTTGTAAGATAAATGATGATTCTGGAGGAGAAAGATGCATCCGATTGGATCTACAGAGGCGAAGGAGGTGCCAATCTCGTCCTCGCTTACGCTGCATCCTCTCCTCTCTTCGTCAGTTTCCTTCTTCTTTTATCTTCTATCTTCCTGAAGCAAGCTTGACCACATTTTTGACTTTGTTCAGATTCTATTTTTAGCTGAGTCAAAGATGCAGCAGAATCATGAATAGTTACAGTGCTTAACTATAATACTTTCTTTTAGGTGGGGAAAGTGATTCGTATTCAGAAGGCTCCTAAGGCTGACAAAACTGTGAACGGCGGCGTTGCTGCGTCTGTTTTAACAAACTATGAACAGCTTCTGTGGAGGGAATACAAAGAGCTCGTTTCATCACCAAACAAGGAAGTTGTTGAACAAAGATATGTTAAGGATGTCATCATCCCACTCTTGGGTCCTAAACATATAGACGCCGGTGTAAGTTATGGTGTTGTTTGCTTATGATGATTTTGATTAAAGCTGATGATGATGATGATGATTTAAGAGTATTTTTGTGGCAGGTACGTGTTTCTGTATCCAAGGAGTTTCTTGAGTGTGTTGATAAGAAAGTTACTAAGCAGCGTCCCACATGGCGTGTTAATGCTGCTAATGTTGATACCACTCATGACTCTGCTCTTCTTTTGAATGATCATTCTCTTTTCTCTCTAGGTTATAATAAAACCAATTCATCATCAGAAAACTATGCTCTTTTGTCCATGAGTATTAAAAAAAAATCATTTATATGTGCCAGGGATTTCTAGTGGTGGTGGTGGTGGTGGTGGTGACTGCTTAAGTGTTGAAATAAAGGTACTCACTAACTCCTTTCATTACTACGCTTCTTCTTGACCTAAACTCACTGTCCTTTGATTCCATGAAGTAGCCCAAATGCGGATTCCTTCCAACCTCAAGGTTCATAAGTGAAGAAAACAACCTCAAAAGAAGCGTTAGCCGTTTCAAAATGCACCAACTCCTAAAGTTAGAACAAAACGAGGTAAAATAGCAAACTACTTGCTGAAAAAAGGTCTTATTATAAGTATGTCATCATCACCTCTTCTTCTTCTGCAGATATCTGAAGTAAGTGAATATGATCCTCTTGATCTCTTCTCTGGATCCAAAGACAGAGTATCAGAAGCTATAAAAGCCTTATACTCTATCCCACAGAACAACTTCCGCGTCTTCTTGAATGGTTCTCTCGTACTAGGCGGTTCTGGTGAAAGCACCGGAAGAACCAGCACTGAAACTGCACACGCCTTTGAGGATGCACTCAAAGGCTTCATTCAATCAAGTGATGATGGTCTTAGGACTAAATGTTTCTTACAGCTAGTATCTGATACTGTCTATGATTCAGGAGTGCTCGATAAGCTTCTTCAAGTTCAGAAGCTAGACAGATTAGACATTGAAGGAGCGATTCATTGTTATTACAATATAATCAACCAGCCTTGTCCTATATGTAAAGAAGAAGAGGAGGACTCATCTCTGCATGGTTTACCTTTTGATGAAAGCCTAAAGATCGTCAAGGACTATCTGATTGCTGCAACTGCCAAGGACTGTAGTCTTATGATCAGTTTTCGGTTGAGGAATGCATGGGATTCAGCACCTTCTTGTGATGCCGTCTGTCTAAAATCGACCAATCAGACGTTTGATTACAAGGTATGATCCATTTTTAAACACATTCTCTTGTTTTTTTTGTGGTCTCTCATTTAAACACAAGGTATGCTGGTCTCTTTCTCTTGAAAGGTACATTTCATTGATTTGAGCCTGAAACCATTAAAGAGAATGGAGGCATACTACAAACTGGATAACAAGATCATTAGCTTCTACACTCGGAAGCACAAGGGAGAAGAACAAGTCGGCAATCCAAAACGTTCAGATAGCTAAGTCTTGGATTTTATCAACACCACGAGTCTGTTTATTTTGTTGTTGTAAAAGATAAAAACGAAAACCCAAAAGGTGAGAGTGTTCATCAAATGTTTTACTCCATCTGTTTCAAATTGTATGCACCAATATTAAGAAATTGGTTGAAAGTATCATTTTAATATAACTTCAACATAACTGAGACATCCTTGGTGAGATAGATGAAGTTGCTCTTAGCCTCTTATAAGCCCTTGTATACTCATCACTTATATTCATTTGACATTTAACCAAACGTCAATTCATTATGAATCAATACTGTTATTGATGGCATGTTATCCAAAACAAACCTGAGAAATGGAACATCAAAGTTGATGAAACTGCCTAGTAACAGAATTTATCAATCCAATCAACTGGGACAAAGTTCTACAAACACGACAGTATGTTAAAACTTAGATAACTTAAAAGGGACAATCATGAAGAACAACAACAAAACTACCAAAGGATCCATTTCACACGAACTAGTTTCTAAACAAGAAAAAGAAGTAGTTCACCTTACTTTATCTAAAGAAGCCAGTCTCAAGTTCAAAAAAAGAAACACCAAATAAATATCCATTACGAGACAATCAAATCACAGCCAGTGAAGAGAAAAGGAAAAACCCTTAAACTCCCTCATCTCGTTCTTTATTCCATTGCTCAATCCTTGCCCTCCTTTCCTCACTACCTTCTCTCACAACAGGGCTTCTGCTCCGTCTCGGGCTACCACCATGTCTCCTCCTCCCACCACCATCCCTGTCATGCCTCTCTGACCTATCACTGCTTCTTTTCCCATTCCCATGGCGGTCACGATCACCACCACGTTCCCTAACATCTCCTCTCTCTCTCTTCCGCCTCGGGCTTACACTCCTGCTCCTGCTTCTACTCCTACTTCCACGCCGGTACGACCTACGATACCTCCCAAACAACTTCCTCCTAAGCTCCCTCGAAATCTGCTTAACATGCATGAAATTACAGTACCCGCCACGGTTACAGTTATCCTCCTCATACTGCCTGCAAGTAGCTTCACGAAAATCCGTCACAGGAGAGAAATCAGCAATGATAGGACGGCCCGAATAAAACCTCCCTTGAAGAGCCTTCAAGGCAGCAGCAGCCTGATCCTCTTCCTTGAAGAGGACATAGACATTACCAATCATGTGGTCAGCGAGATTGTCACAGACATTGAGGCTCTCCATCTCGCCGAACTTGTCGAGCTCTTCGAATATGTCTTCGTAGAAATCCTCGAAGTGGGCTTGGATCTTGGTCGGGTCTAGTGGCTGCCCCTGAGGGTCCACTCCGGGTGTGATCATGTCGGGTCTTTGGTACATGTTTGAGAGGAGGAGGGTGGGGGAGATGGTGGGACGGTTATGGAGACGGGAGCAACGGTCGCCGTGACGGCAAGCGCCGATTTTGAAGTAGAAAGGGCAGTTCACTCTGTCCTTTTCTGTGCCGAAGATTGAAGCTAAATGCTCCGCCATGCCTTCAAATCGTCACCTTAAATATAAATAATAAAACACCAATTAGATTCAATGGAATCAAATTATTATGTAAGGAATCCTAAGAAACGTCGATGTGGAATAAAGATGAGAACTTGATCAAAGATTCTAAGCTTATCTCCGAGAATCAGCGAGAGAGATAACGAAATAGCAAAAGACAATCAAATACATGGATCCGTTTAATAACAGGAAAATAGAACCTGAAGAGTACCGGAGAGGATTAGCTGTGTTCGTGAAAGGGCCTTGCCTCGCCGAGGAGGAGGAGCTGTGTTGTGATCGCGATCTAGGGTTTGGGTTTATTTGTTTGGCGGCGACTCGCGTGAGGCAGAGTGAGAGCGGCCCTAAAAGAGAATGAGGTATTATTAATAAGGGTTGATTTGCAAATAGAGTTTTCTTTGGGGATAAAATAATAAATATTAAATTTGCATTATTGATACCTAGCTATTTGGGAAGTTCGTTAAATTTTAGATCCCGGTTTAGTTTCTTTTTCTCTTTCGGTCCGGTTTAGTTTCTTTTTCTCTTATAATAAGGTTACGTCGAATGAACAAGATAATACAACTTGAGACATAGGATATGATTAGCTAACTTTGTAGATGATTTCTACAGTCACAATTATACTTAATAGTAGTGATGGCAAACAGGTTGGCTCATACCATCCAATTCCACCGCAGTCCTCAATTCGAGTAAGTTTATGCGGGTTCAAAGCCGACCCTGAAATTTAAAGGATCATATACGATATTTTAAAAAATTTAACTATTTTTTTTTTAGGGACATTATGGCCGGCTCTGAAATTTAAGAGGTCATGAACGATATTTTAAAAAAATTCAGCTAATTTGTTGAATTTTTAATAATAAAATGTCAAATATGAAGATATAATATGATTCTAAAAATCAAACGATTTAACTTGTTAAAATATGAAAATTCAAATTTGACATATATACCTTGCCACATTTTTTTATTTAATATAGTATAAGAAAATGAGGTCGATATTTTGGATTCAAGAAAGAATAAATTAAAAATGTGAATCTTCTCATTGAGTGCATCATTGACAAAAATATTCTCCATTGATCGTAGTCCACTCACATAAATTAAAGTACATATTAAACCCACCGACAAATAATTTGGCACGTTGCCCAAAACGATTCTTTCTTCTCAAGCGTTGTCTTTTATCGTCAAACAGAAGTGACGGTGCAGTTGTTCGTGAGTGCAATATGTTTATTGAGTTTCTTGTGTTCGAAGTTAATCAAACACACGATTCTCTTGTAGAACTTAGGATGAACTAGTTTCCCCAAAACGTAAGCATGAGATCTAACGGTGAAGTTTAACCTCATCGGCACGGGAGCAGGAGGTGCTGGTGGTTCGACGATCACGATGGGTCCTTTCTTCTTTTTGCTCTTTGGTGGAAGTGGTGCAGGAGGTGGTGGTGGGACTAAGGTAGAACCACTTCCGTAGAGAGGAGTCTTGTCTCCAATCATATTTACTATCACTGTCCTTTGGCTTTTTCTTGATTGGTAAAATTTTTTAATCTGCAAAATTATAAGTAAAAAGAGAAAATAGTCAAAACTGGAAGTGGGTAACAGCCAAACTTTATATTTATCAAAGCCAAACCCAACTGCACTGAACAAAATTCACTTTTAGTATTTTAGCTATTATTAATATCTTTTTAGTTATTCAACATTATTAAAAAAAAACGAATGTGCATTTCCTGACCAATGCATGTGATATTAGCAATTATCAACCGACAACATTAATCAAAGACAAACAAAAAAACAAAACTAAACCGAATATTTCCAACTTGAACCGGAAAAAGTTGGTTTAAACATAAAAGTAACATCCACCTAAAATCATCTGATGATAGCAACAGTTAATTTAATGAACATGAATTTTCAGACAAAAATGTTAAAAGAAGTTCGAACTTACAGTTCCAGAACCAATAGTGATCTGAGAGAAACTCAGATCGATCGGAGAAGAAGTAACATGAACACCAAAGAATGTCCCTGTGTTACGGTACATCATTCTCAGTGTTGCGTTCATCGTGATCATGTCGGTTCCTATACCTCCCGCATCTTGTCCAGCTTGAACCTTAAGTTGCTCAAATGTTATACTCTGCAATTAATTCGATTCACAGATTTATTATTAAGCACACACACTACTCTGGTTTAGATTTGGATCTAGGATCCGATCTGAGATTCACTAACTAACCTTGACTAAGATCTTAGGCTTCTGAGGCTTAGCAGCTGCATAAAGGATCAAAGAGAAGAAAGCGAAGAGCAAAGAGAATCCAACAATGAATGCTAAAACATAGCAACGACGAGGCAAACCTTTGTCTTCTCTGTCACCATCATGGAGCAAACCTTCCTCTTCAATCCTTGCGAACTTCCTGTCTCCAGCGTGTGCTAGTTTGCGCTTAGAGCCACCGTTGATCTTGGAGAAGCGGCTGGAGGAGGAGTGAGAGTGCGGAGGAGATCCCATCGGGCTGAGAACCGGCGTTGAGTGGAAAGATGTTGCGGTTTTCTCTCCATCGTGCGAGTCACGTGAAGGAGATTGCACGAAGTAGGCTGGTCGACGGGGAGATCTAGTGGGCGATGAAGCCGAGAGGCTTGTTGCCTCTGAGTCTGCTGCACTGGGGTGCATCTTGAGATTCAGGAAATGGAAGATGAAGACCAAAGGGGTGAGTTATGTGCGTATTATGTACTGAATGGTTTTGTCAGTCATTGAGTTAGATGAGGGGGCCACTTGTATAATTTTGATTGTTAATTAATATTGAGTGGCCTATTAATTTTGTTTTGATCGTCAAATCATGGATATTCTGAATTGCTTTCTTCTACTACTATAATGTGATCATTTCTTTCAACTTATCTGCTGTTATAGAGCTTCTAATAATTAAGTTAATTGAACCTACATGAATAAACATTAAATTTTATAGTTTGATTTAATAAATTTTATAGTTTGATTTAATAATTTTTTAAATAATTGACTATAAATGAAAAGAAAAATTGATAGTAATGATTTTTTATTTTGTGAAACCAATTTAATTTGTTTATTGTGCTAATATGAATATTTGTGTTAGATTTATGTTAGATGCTATTTGTTATAACATGGATAGAACATTCTAATTATATGTTAGATTTGTGTAAATGTATATTTATTGTTCTAAATTTCAAAATGTTTCCAGGAACACTGTCCACATATTAGATATATTTATATACAAGTATAACTGCGCATACATCGTAAACCTGTGATAAGAAAGCAGTGTGACAAAAAAAACAAAGAACCAAAATTACAGAGTCCTTTAAAAGAAGATGGATATGATATGATCAATAATGCTAGCCCTATAATTGGCCACCATTTGTTACCTCTATCAGTTAATCTCTATTTTCTTCAACACAATCCTCATCACCATCATCATCACATAATCGGTGGAGGAGGCAGTTTCCAGAAATTCCATGTGTTAAAGTCCTCCTGATTTGTATCAAAAATCCGCAAGTAAAACATAAGAGAAGAAAACAAAACTTAGAAATATATATATATATATTATACCCTTTCCGAAGAGGTGGTTGTAGCTGGGAACATTCCATTGACAAGAGCATGAAGATTTGTGTATGACCTTGTATCTACCCTACGATTCACAGCTACTTGCCCCTGCAAGATTGCAATTGTTTCAATGTTAATGCCAATCGAGCGATGGAGGACCTAAGGTATAACTTGTTCCACAAAAACGTTGCTAATTCGTCTGTTTCTTTTGCTAATGCGTTTAAGATTGTAAGGAAGGATGGGTACCTTGGGGTTAATAGTGAAGATCTTTCCCCTGGGGATTCCGACTTCAAGGTAGCTTATCTCATCCGTATCTCTGTTCCCAAAACCAGCATAGAATGGGTTGTGTTCAGGAGGAAACAAAGATCGTATCTCCTGTTCAAAAGAGTTTTTTCAAAATTATATAATGGTTCAGATGATATAAGAGTTTCAAGTGATAGAAACCACACAAAACAAACTAACCGCCAAGCAAGAAATCTTGAATTCATGAGGTGCTCTTCTAATTACTGTAGAGAAAGAAGCAAACCACTAAAAGATCAACAAATCATGAGAAAAGTCAATGTTGTTTTTTGTTATATTGCGGAGGAAACAGATAATTTACCTTCCCGATACAAAGAAGGAAAGACGCCATCAGGAGAAATAACAACAGGCCCATCCGGCAATGCTTTCCCATCCTGGCATTTGCTAAGCTTATGATTTAACAAAGCTGGCTAAGCTAGCTAGATTCTCTATTTTTTTTTATGAATGCGTTTTACCTGCTTGAGGTTAATTAGAAACTGTCTTGTGACTGAGGCCTGAGAAATCGCGCGTGCGCTTAAAAACATCAACTGATATCCGTTTTCCTATGAAATGTTAAAAGGCAGAGAGAATGAATCTTTTTGCTCTTGTCGCATTTTGTTTCCATTTGTAACAGTAAGAACCAAAAAAAGCACATTGAACATACCTTAACAGCAGAAAACAAATGTGTAACACCTGTTTGCGACCAATCTATCCCAACCAAAGGCATAAACTGCCCTAAGACATCCGACCTATCAAACATAAAGAAAGTCAGAAACAGAAGAAGCAGGTCCAGGATTTGGCTGAAAAAACATCACAGAAAACCAAAGGGAAAATTCTCTACCTTGTGATGGTACCATCTACATCTGAAACAACTATCCGAGCATTCCATTTCCATAAGTAAATCCTCGCGTCTACCTGTCAAAATTAATGAGTTTATGAATGAATACCAAGTGGGAACTGTCCACAGTTACATGACAAAAAGGATAAAATACCCACAATATTGGTGGAGAAGGTGAAGTTGACAGTATTCATTCCTTCTTTCAGGTCTAGCGAAGCCAATTGTTCAGAAGTTGGAGCTAATGCCCTGACCGTCTTTTTCACTGGTCTTGGCAGCGACTTCTCTTGTTGTTTCTCCTCAGGTTCACTAACGTCCTTAGAAGAACTTTCACTATCGTTCCTTGATTTTCTCAGAGAGAAAGGCCAAAGCTTCCAGCCTCCACCTTCCGGAGCTGATATATCACCAGGTTTCTCATTCCGGTCAACAGCTATCATCCCCTTGGGCTCAAATACTTGGGCAGTAGTCCCAAATGAAACCACTCCTAAGATGATAGGAGCTGCTGCTTCCCATGGAAAATAGCAGCCACCAATCTTCAATATAAGCTTATCATTCTCCAACACTGATGGGCCCAAAGAAGCAAACGTTTCCATATCCAGTTTTTCTGAATTGAAGGCCTGAGAAGCCGCTTCTGCTCCCATTTCTTCATGTAATAAGTGCTTGCAGAAAGAGAGCTCGACTGAGAATGGAGCAAACGTTAAAGATTATATAGCATCTCACATCATATATAGGGAGTTAAAAAAAAAAAAGGTAAAGCAAGTAAATATTTCCTTACCCACTTCAGGATTAGCGACAACATGTGTGAATGCCTTTAAGTTTGGGCTCCTCTCAGCAACGCTTTCTGCATCTAAACCCCTCGAGCAAGACTCATCTTCTCTCAAATCCCACTTGGAAGTACTGGAACATGGGTCAAACGACTGGCTCATAGGCTTACAAGGACTGGCATCATCCATATCATCATTGCTGTGAAGCCGCATAATAGGTAATGACTCTACCAACCGCTCAACCTCTTCTCCAGAGATATCATTTCCCCTCTCTATTTTAACCGGCTCTGGCTCTGATAAGACCTTTGACTCCTCCACACCGTTGCCAGGACAGATCTCTTTCCCACCAACTTTTACCGTACGAGGAGAATTTGACCCTCCGGAACTACTCTCAGCAGGTTTACAATCGTCAAGATCGCTAAAGGAAAACTGTTCCTCTTCCATCTCTGGTTGCAGGACGACGCTTGCATCTCCCATGGTGAGTTTACTCTCATCATGAACAAGAGAGCCAGTACTGCTCCCTTCTTGAGAAGTCCCAATGCTCCATAAATCCGATGCTGCTACATTATTCTCCACAGATTCAGGAACACTTAACATTTCTTGCTTAGAATCCAAATCGCATCCAGTAACAGACTCCTAACGCAGATACAAATGACATTCAGTCCCATACATTTAATTTTACAAACAAAAATGAGATTCAATAAAAACAATAACCTTTGCTATGTCTACTTCCCCACTCCCTTCACTAGTAATAATCGAACCGTTTTCAACAAGAATGACATTCTCTTCTTCACAATAATCTTCAACATTGTTGCTCTCACGAAAGTGCTGCTCTTTCTCGTCAAGATACCGCAACGTAGGAGACGCAACAAGAGGAGTCTCCAATATCAAATCTCTATCAACTACTAACTTCTCAGCAGCTTCCTCCTCTACCTTAACGGATCTACCACCAAAGACAAACCCTAGAATCCCAGGCTTACCACCACTAGGATTAGGAGAAGAAACATAGTTACAGCTCTTAGACTTCAACGGTAACTTAATCTTATCATCATCATCATCATCATCGTCGTCAGCTTCATCGCCAGAAGATAAATTGTAAACTTCAGCAGTCTCGGCGGAATCTCCGTCATCAACTTCTCGGAGGAAGTAAGCTTGACCTGTATGAGCCAAATACATGTTGAAACCCGAAACGACGCCGTTGACCTCGATCGTGATCAGATTACGTTTGTTCTTCAAAACCCCTTGGAATTTGCCGAATCGGACGTACCAAGGAGAGGATTTGAAAGTGCCGTCAGGTTGCTGGATGACGATGATGTCGATCGCGCCGCCGAAGGGATGGAACGGACCTGAAACCGTGCCTACGCCTCGGTAGATGTAGCTCCCGATCCTACCCACGGCGTTCATTTTCTATAATATGAACAAACCAACCAACCGCCAGATTTTGATTAAGGGAAAGAGAAAGTCAATTCGATTGATCAACCATCATCTTGCGGAAACAAAAACGAAATTCAAATGAGGAGGAGGAAGAAGAAAGAGGTTGATGGGGCGAAAGGGTATATTTCGTCGTTTCCTTCCTAGTGATCCAGTTTTTCTCATTTTTCAATTTTCGTCTACTCTTTATATGGTTAAACTTTTAAAAAATATTTAATCATTATTTTTAATAAATATTCAACATTATTTAGTAGTTACAAACTTACAAATGTTCATCAATTATCATTTTCTATGTTTTAATACGAATCATTTGGTAAAATATTATTTACAACATTTATAATTTTCTTTAAATAATTAATTTATTTTAAAAAATATTATATTTTTAAAGTAACACAATATTTAATTTATTTTTATTATTTCAAAATAATATTTTAGATTCAAAACGTAATTTTAATGTTACAAGAAACATAAATTTGAAATATATATTATAAATATAATTTTAATAAGCAAATATATTTTCAATATATCTTCCCTCATATACTAAACATTTCTTTCTCAATAACGTTCTATAATGTTCCTTTTCTAGGGAAAAAAACGTTTTCCAACAATGCAAAAACTAGTGATGTTTTTTATTCTTAACATATTTCCAGGTGAGAAACCTACAAGCATGAGCTTTTCGTTTAGTAGACAAGCCTTTAAATGGCACCTACAAGTGGGAGAAACACACCACTACGCATTCTATTGCTTTTGTTTCTGTTGCCAAACCTACTATTATCAGATTGGCACTTTCCTTTTGGCTGTCCCGACTTTTTTGCTATTTAAAAACAAAACTATGTTTGTCCTATTCATATGAAATGCACAAGTTGCCTTTTAAAACTTCATCTCTCAAAGTCTTCTCACAAGTTACCGTTGTTGAAACACTCAAATCACCTTATTGACGAAAGAAAAGCCATGACTGAAGAGATTACTTTTCAAATACAAGACACATTCTCAGCCTTATTGTCGAGTCCGCTACCATACACTGATACACATTGTATTCAGTATCGCCACATCTTCACAATGGTCCGGACAACAGATGAAGCAGCAAGAGAGGAGATGGTGGAAACAGCCAAGAAGTTGGAGCAGGCGACAAAAGAAACAGAGGATGCTACGGTCTTGGCTGCAGATGCTATAGACGAGCTTAGAATGGCAAAAGACTTGTCTGAAGAAGCAAAAACTGGAATGTCTATGATAGAGAGTAGGTTAATGGAGGCGAAAAAGGAAATGGAAGCTGCTATAGCTTCAGACAAGTTGCTATTAAAAGCTTTGCAAGAGACTCGAAGTTCTCAGAAATTTCGATGAGATTAACTATTCACCAAGAAGTGTCACAAGTGAATACCTTCCTTTTTTCTCCTTTTCTCCAAAACATTTTGTTTTTTTTTTGTTTTTCTTACACCAACAACAATACAGACTTCTTCAGATGAGTCTAGCAATTACTTTTCCATGCTCATGAATTTTGTTGATTTTACTTGTAGGAAATAAAGGCATTGACACAAACTTTGAAGGTTCATATTATTAAACCCAACACCAATTAATTGAACAAGAACGATACAACGATACTTGAAGAGAGACCTTTATTATTTCTAGAGACTAGTTCTTAAACGTTGCATTTTTTAAAAAAATCCACCCCCACAAACTAAAAAAAGGCAAACCCACATAAACTGAACCTGAGTGAGTCTAGGAGCTTGCAATACCATATTCTTATTGTGTTCACAACTTGGAAGGCTTTGGGAAAATGTCGGGGGTGAATTTCTGTGCAGCACTGAGACTACCCTTGATCTTCATTGCACCCCTGCACCACAAAACATTCAACATTCACACAGACTCAGAGATCAACAAAAATGATTAAAAAAAAAAGAAACTAATAAAAGGGTATGAGAGTACCTAATGAAAGCAATCTGAGGATTCATCTTGCCAGTAGCAACTTTGACAAAGTCATCATCTTTGAAGGAGAAAGTAGCATCCACTTTCCCTCCTTCGTATTTTCCTTTGAATCATCATTTTTGCATCAATCAATCAATTGGTTTAAGGGAAATCCAAATACGAAATCATTCGAATACCCAATTGGCATAATCAAAGAGAGAGAGAGCCTAACCTTTGGTGACTTCTCCTTTCTTCAGATCAACGATGTACGTAACCTCTTCAAACCCCAATTTCTGAAAATTCAAACAAAATTGGGGAAAAAAATTAACAAAAAATTAAGAAAAAGACAAATAGAGTCTAGGAGGAGGAATAGGGGAGGGACCTTGGGAGCGACGTTGATCTGATAAACGAGGCCGATCTTCTCTGTGAGCTCTTTACCGGCGTCGGTGGAGAGATGCTGCTTCATCAAATCCATGATTGCGTCGGATTTGAGCTGGTTCGTCGCCATTTTCTTCTTCTTTCTTTTTTTTTTTGCGTGGGAGAGAGATTCGGACAAGGTGTGGTGGATTTAAAGAAGGTAGGTTCGGTTTCGTATCCGACAAAGGAGATGTGACGTGATCGATAAGTATGGAAGATTGAGATAGCGCTGGCACGCTTCCCTATTCACAGATACATTTCTATTTTTACTTGGGAGAGAGAATTCGGAGACTAATCTAACAGATTTCCATTTAATATTAATTAGCCCAAGCCAAACTGGGCCGGTTACAAACATTTTCTAAGCCCAATCGAAATACATGAGGCCCAAAAGAGCATAGACTACATGAAACAAAGCTTCATGATTGCACAATGAAGGACGCATCTCTCACACGTGTCGTTTCATGCACTAAACGGCAATCACATCCGTCAGGAAGGAAGCTTCACCGTCGTGTTTCACCATAATGGCTCTTCAATCTCTTTTTCTCCGCCGCAACAAAGATTAACTAACAGCCTCAACAAAGGGCATAGATGCTTCAATCACTGACACCAAAGCTCATAACTTTCAATCAACCGTTTCTTTGATCGGAGTTTCTAACAACATTCAGATGATAACTCATCACAAAATACTTCTTCGGCTTCGATTTAATTGTCATTGTATAAGAAAAATTTCATTTCAAAATAAGTGTTGTTTTATAGTTTCAATGTAAAATTTATTAAAAAGATTTTTCGGTTTATTTTTCTATTGGTCGAAATATGGTTAGGTGTATAACTAATTGTATTTTTATTTTGAAAACATATAAAATTATATGTTTTCGACAATTAAAATAAAATGGAGGGAGTAATTTTTAGTTTTTTATAAATTTTGGTATATTTATCATTTTTTATTATTTAGACCAAATCTATTAGTAAAACATTTACAAATTCTTCTAATTGGTAGTCACCTTTAAATTCAAAATTTAAAGAAAAAGAGGGTGTTCTCTCACCCGCGCGCCGTCGCAAGATCCGACACCCAGAGACACCCGAAATTCCCTAGGAGGATGCATGCATATATGATACGGCTCATGAATTTCAAAACCGTTTCAACGCACTAGCAAAAGAAAAAAACGTACGACCTAAATGAAAAAAATTATGAGAGAATTAACTAAGATGCATGAAAAGTACAATGACTTAGCTAAAGTGTTCAGAATAGCTAGAGATCTATAGAGTCAAAAGCAAGTGAAGAATATTCAATTAAGATACTCAGAAATAAAGAACGTGAAAGACAATTTGACTTTCCAAAAGAATACGAAGTTGCTGGATTTATTGTGGGTGACATGTCTATCACATCACATATTCTGATAGAGATATAATAATAATGTATCCTGGAATGGATACATCTCACTGGATAAGTTTGTTAAGTCCATCGTACATGTCATTTTAATATCCTTTGATGTTTCCATAAAACTATATACACTATGTTGGGTGAAATTTCTGTTTTGTTTTTGTGTAATCAGTTTCAATCGATAAAAAATAAAACTTTGGAAACAAACGCTAAGAACTATACGAACAAATTAAAGCAAGAAAAAATAAGCCAGAAATAACCACACTTAGGCTCAATTAATGTTTTAAGTCTATAATATATGAGTGTTATTTTTTAATAAACCAATAAGCTGAATTGGTATTTTAAATTCTGAGAATATGATTTACTATTATACAAATAAATCATAATATTATAGTATAGATTTTCAAATTATTTTCTCTAATGCTATGTTTTCCTTATTTATGTTTTTTTGGTAAGAATGTTAAGTATAAGATGATATAATTGTTAACTGATCCCTAAGATGATTCGTGAGGAAAGGAATATCCATGTTGTAAGGAATATCCATATTCCTTATTTAGGTTATTTTAATAACTTGTTTTCATTAAAAACTTATACTCAGAAACAAACCTAAACTAATTCAAAAAGTCTACTACTTCGTTACTAGCTAATATATTATTTTTGTTCGAAAGGTATAGCCACAATAATTAATCAACCTGAATAAGATTCCTGGTATCGATCAGTAATTAGTAATGACTTTATGAATAAAAATTAAATAACGCTATTGAAAGAAATGGAATATGCTAGCTTTTTTCTCAAATGGAATATGCTTAGCTTCTTTTTAATTAACATCAAAGTATTTATCTGTTATTCAATTTTAAAATGATATATCAAACTAGACCAAAATAGAACAATTAATATAATACAAATCCTTATAATATGATTTTGCTATCTTAACTAATAAAGCTGGTCTTTTATTCTCAGAATGAAGATAATAAACAATAGAAAAATCTATAAATCTATTCTTAAATCTTGACAACTCCATTAATTCAGTTGAAAACGTTGTGATCAGGTCCTTGCAATTAATATCAACATGTTGGCAAAATACCAAACATGGTTTAAGTTTACATGCGATATTGGTATGGTTGAAAGATCATGAACTTAAATTCACTAGTGGTTATGAATGGACTTGACAAATTCTAAAAAAAAAAAAAAATCAATTTTTGAAAGCAAAAAATAAGAGGAAAAAATGTCATTGATACATGCGGAGTTTGAGGCTTTTTCTTGGACTATGAAATGCATATTACAAATGTCGGGGTGATTCTTTTGAAAAATTTATCAAAAAAAGGCATTTCCCACAACTAATTGCAAGGAAAAGTCTGTGAAGAAGCCATCCATGCAGTTAGTTGCTACAGTTAGTTGCGAGGAGAAAGAGTTGGTTGGCGTTTTTCAGTCGAATATCATTTTATATAACTTGTTTTGTTTTACGAAGATCATTTCATAAGACCTTGTTCGTAAGAAAACTTTTGTTTGTTTAGGTATGTGAAAATGGTCTAGTAGAACTATTTTTGCATGAAAACTGTTTTTTTTTTTCTGTGAAAGTCATATGAATGTTTTCTTCATATAAATTTTATAAATAATGAACCATTGTTATTTTTATCTCAACATTTCCAACTTGATTCTTTTGATGACTCATTTCACTGTGCTTTAGCAGTTTTAACAGTTGATTTCGATGGTTTTATATGTTTGATTCTTTCCTTATTTAGACCCTGATTGTTTCAGGATCAATTTAATGTCACTCAGCCGAACTAATGCAGTTTTAAGTGCTCAGGGAACATCTAACACTTAGTTAAAATCCAATTTATTACATCCAACATTTATTACTATAAGTGATTCCACACTTCAAAAAATAAACTTCTCGTAGAAAACTTCACAAGATCTTCACACCGGCACATGTCTTTACAAGAGGTCTCCTGAACGCAAGAAATAATAAAATGGGAAAAATGTTGTGAATTGTGAGCGAAGCTCCATGTAAGGCAAAATGTTTTGAGGACTACTCATTGAAGTTTTGCTGTAGGCAAATATTGAGCTCTCACGACATATTTGATGAATTTTTTTGGGTGCTAACTTTTCTTTTAATTTGATTCGCTGAGTTAAGATTTAATTTTATTATTTTCTTTAGTTAATATTTTTTGTTTCTTTTTACAATAAAACATAAAAAAATTGTATCTTTACCACCATGTTGGGATCATTCTCTGTTTTAAGACTTTGGTCTCAAATACATGGAGTGAGATTTTTAATTCTGAAGGTAGAGCAGCTAAGAAACAAGTACGGATCGTACAGAACAATTAAGTAAAATAATTGAAATTATTTAGAAAATAGAGTTATTTTTTTCTGGTACGGTGTTCCAACTTCCAATAGTTCTCTCTGTCATTTATCTTATGGCAGGAGAAGGACAAAAAAAACGACATTGTCTTTTCTCTTTTGTGGATGGTATAAAGACAGAAATTCAATTATATTTTTAATCATGTAAGCTCTCCAAGATATTTGTTGATAATGTTCTAAAATAAAAATTGGTTGATTAGAAAAAGTTTTAATTGTTAAGATGAAATTATACTTTAAAACTAACTGATGATATGTAGATTAATTAATTTATTTTATATATTATTTTTTTAAAAAAAATTAACATGGAAAATTTTATTATTATATACTATTTTGAAATGATAATTTTTAAATGATGATTTCAAATCGTTCATGTAAGAATTAATGGACCAATTTTAAATTTAATCGTTGTAGATCAATTAAATTATTTAAATCGGACTATATTAAGTTTGATGAACTTTCTATCTAAACACCGAAAAGTAAAAATAAATTGTTATGTTTATTTTATATATTACTTAAGTTCTTTATAATTTTCAGTATGAGAGATTTTATCTTTAATAATGATATATTTGTGGGGATTATAAGAAACAGCCACAGCTAGGAGATGAATTTATTAATTAAAATTCTTCAGAGATTAAATAATTAATTTTCGTCCTAAACATTTTTTTTTTGTTACAGTGTCCCAATCACTGCATCAAGAGTCAAATAAAACAGATCCAACATGTATATAGCTCACTAAGTAACGAGGATTATAAAATCAATTTTTAATGGCTTATTCTTAGAAAATTATTTGTGTTGCTTTTCCATCCATTTTAGTATTTTAAAAGGAATTTTTGATACTATGTTGAATGAACAAATTGTTTGACAATGGGTACACCCTAATTCAACCTAGAGATCGAGGAAATTCAATAAAACAAATATTCATGTCACTTACGATAAGCATGAAACCACAGCAAGGACAATGTTATATCACGTTTCTCAATTTTACTGTTTACATACGTTATAGTCTTATGAAATATCACGCACACAATTTATTTATATCAAAGTAATAAATCATACTAGAACGACTTCTTTCATATATTTGACAGAGAGGTCAGATTGCTGATTCACAAATCTGCCGAACAACAAATGTTGATGTATTATAAGTAGTATAAGAGATAAACCTAATGTAGGCTGACACTAACATAAGACAATCCTGAGTTGCAATTAAGGAATAATCAACAAATTTGACAGCTCTATGATGAGTGATTATAACATTCTATGACAGCTCTATGGAAAGTGATATATGCTAAAAAAAATTAAAATTAAAATTTATTTATTTATGTTCAAACTGCATTTATTTTTAGATACATATTTATAGAAAATTCTAAAATTAAGTATTCTTAAATTTAAGTAATCAAAAAAAAATTATTTATAAAAAATAATTCATTATATTATAAATATAAGGTCAAAGTACATAAAAATCATAGAATAATTATAAAGATAATAAGCAAAATTTTCAAGTTTTCAAAAAAATTAACATTATATCCATCTAAATAAATATACAAATTAAATAAATAAGCATGAAATATCTATTAATTATAAATGGTTGAAACATTTTAATATTATTTTATTCTTTTGAAATAATTTACATTCTCTGGTATATGATTCATGACTATATTTTTCTATTTAATTATTTAAATATTAAATATCAGATTTATTTAAACTAAATGTAAATTTTAAATGAAAATGATGATATGTTATGCGTGTCATGATCGTGTTTAAAATATAGAAACGGCGTGTGTTACACCGCTATAGTGATTTCATATTATTACTAATTATACAAATGTTTTTTTGCGGCTAACAAATGTATATTAAATATTGTTTAAACCCCAATGGATTACTTGCGAATTATATAATAACTAGAAGCAGGCGATCACGTCTCTCTCTCTCTCTCTCTCTCTCTCTCTCTCTCTCTCTCTCTCTCTCTCTCTCTCCCTCAGTAGCCGATGCCGGTTATCTCTTTTGATTGAAGAAGGAGCTATACATTGGAGAAGGAGATGGTCACTACCAAAGAGATTAAGAATTAGTGACTTCGAGATATTGGGTGGTGTCTCTACCAGTGAAGGACTCTGCTTCCATGTNATTTTCTCTCTCTCTCTCTCTCTCTCTCTCTCTCTCTCTCTCTCTCTCTCTCTCTCTCTCTCTCTCTCTCTCTCTCTCTCTCTCTCTCTCTCTCTCTCTCTCTCTCTCTCTCTCTCTCTCTAATGTGTGCTTCTCCTTCTACTTCTTGTATAAATTGCCACCATATTGTTCTATTTGTCACCTCATATCCTCTCTCTCATGCTTTCCTCTAATTCTCCATTGAAGTTCTAAATCTCCTTCAAAGCTGATGAAGGTTAATAGTACTTACTGCTTCCATCGAATTTATTTTATAACTTATCATGTGGGATTTTTTTAAAAAAAATTTAAAAGTTATTTTGTTTTCATTATTTTGTCTTTTAGATAATTTCGTCCACACATAGCTCAAATACTCATAATAAAAAGCGATACAAGTACGTACCATAATCTTATAGAACTTACAAATGATTTATGTTTTCATACAAATGAGAACGTAGCATAATCTTTCTAAAAACTTACAAACACATTCTTTGTGAACCTTTTTCTCGTAAATACAAAATGTGGGTTATATACACAACAGAGAGCTCATGAACTGAAATCTTGAACCTTTTTACCTTGCTTGGTCAGGCTCAAGGAATGCCTGAAAAACAATTAGGAGTGCTTAAGGCACTTGATGTTGCGAAGACACAACTTTACCATTTCACGGCGATTCTCATTGCTGGTATGGGTTTCTTTACAGATGCCTACGATCTCTTTTGCGTCTCTCTGGTGACCAAACTCCTTGGCCGCATCTACTACTTCAATCCATTGTCAGAGAAGCCTGGCTCACTTCCACCTCACGTTGCGGGAGCGGTCAATGGTGCAGCTCTTTGTGGAACCCTTGCTGGTCAGCTCTTTTTCGGATGGCTAGGTGACAAGCTCGGAAGGAAAAAAGTGTATGGTATCACTTTGATCATGATGATTTTGTGCTCCATCGCTTCGGGTCTCTCCTTCGGTAACAAAACCAAGGGTGTCATGACCACCCTCTGCTTCTTCAGGTAAAACTATATAATATATGTTCTTTTTATGATTAGAAAAATTAAAACCTGATATATATTATATATATATACACACATTAATTAACATATACCAGAAATTCATGTTTAGATTTTGGCTGGGGTTCGGTATCGGAGGTGACTACCCTCTTTCAGCGACTATTATGTCTGAATACGCTAACAAGAAGACACGTGGTGCTTTCATCGCTGCCGTTTTCGCCATGCAAGGTGTTGGTATCTTAGCCGGAGGTTTCGTAGCACTTGCTGTCTCTTCCATTTTCGACAAAAACTTTCCAGCTCCACCCTATGCAGTTGATAGGGCTCTCTCAACCCCTCCACAAGCTGACTATATTTGGAGAATCATCGTCATGTTTGGTGCTTTACCCGCAGCCTTGACTTACTACTGGCGCATGAAAATGCCTGAAACCGCTCGGTACACTGCTTTGGTTGCCAAAAACATCAAACAAGCCACACAAGACATGTCCAAAGTCTTACAAGTACAACTTGAAGTGGAGGAAAGAGCTGCGGATATCATGAAAGACCCTAGACTTAGCTATGGCTTGTTCTCCAAGGAGTTTGCTAAACGTCATGGTCTTCCCCTCCTCGGATGTACCTCCACTTGGTTCTTGCTTGACATTGCTTTTTACAGCCAAAACTTGTTCCAAAAGGATATCTTCTCGGGTATCG
>MU107795.1:0-40031 GCA_012274485.2 Sinapis alba | reverse complement strand
TTATTATAAATATATATACATCAAACATTCATTCGATAATTACGTTATTTAACTAAAAGAAGTAACTTACATGATGTTGGTCGTAATACGGGTCACTAGTACCGTAGGTGGTAGTGTTGTAAGAACCAAGAGGTTTATGTTTATCCTCTAACGAGTTTAATCCCAAGATATCATCTTTGGTGATTCTTCGTATAGGGACTGTACCAATGGGACAACCCACACCATTCTCCCATAAGTAACCAAATCTACTATTGTTTGTCTCTCTTTTGGGATGGGATGTCGGACGCATCTAAGACATGACACAAAAGTATTATTGTATTTTTCTTTAAATGTACAATTTTCAAAGAATTTTACATTTATAGGGGATGGATCATGGATCCAAAGTTGTACCTTGTAATGGTATGTGTGATTTTTCATATAAGGGTGATCAAATGCTGGTTGCTTGAAGAAATCCACGCATCCGTATTGTTCTCCGTCGATAGTCTATCATTTTCAACCATAAATATATGAATAATTCTCTCAAATAATATATTTTTAAGTTTCTATCACAAAATAATTTTAAAAAAAAGATGATCAAAATAATTTTTTTAGTTTGAAAAAGTTAATATTTTATTTTTATTTTTTAAAATTTAAAACTTTAACCCCAAAACTTTACTCTTTAACTCTAAACCCTAAGTTTATATTAGTTAATCTTAACGATATAAGTGTATATTACCTCTTTAATGAAATATTTTAGTCATTTTTTTTTTTTATATGTTATTTTTGTGATAAAAACTTTTTAAAAACTATTTTAAAGTATTTCTCAAAATTTAGAGTTTATTATATAAAATGTGTATATGTAAGTACAAAAAGATTATGAATAAACCTTGATGATCTTGACAGCGGGTTTGTTAATTGTCCTTAGCTTCTTTTCGATTTCTAGATCTCCGTAGTTAGACGAGCTCCTGGCTTCGATAAAGCCATTGTTATGACTTGTTATTATGTGACAAAAGATGTAACACATTAACAACACGCACATCACTGGACCTCTCACTTCCATTTTACTTACCAACATGAGAAATAATGAGAGAGAGAGAGAGAGGAAGACAGAGTTGATTGATTGTGAAGACAGGAAGATAGATACACATTTTATATGGGTACAAGGTCAAATATGCTAAGAAAGAAACAAAAGTTCTGGTTTCTAATTAAGACCTTTGACCAAAACGTAAAATTTGAGTCAACGGGTTCTAGTTAATTCGGCAGAGACTTACTTTTTGTTTCACAAATTTTTTTAGTACGCACACAATTTTTATTTTATTTTTGATAAACGCCCACAATTTTTTTATAAACACCTTCTCATATGTTTTATAAATAATCAATAATACGAAAAATATAACATGTTCAAATTTGAAATATTGAGCAATGATCTTGGTTATCCTAATAGAATCGATGTTTATAGACATTAGATTATCTAGAAGAAAATAAACAAATTCGTAAATGAATCAAATTCATAAGAAATTATAGATTTAAAATCCCTAATGTTAATGTTAATGTTCATAATAAAATAATAATTTATACTAATTTACAAGCAGTTACATAGAAAAGCTCAACTATCACGTTTAGAGTCCTCACAAGTTTTGGATGCAAACTAACTAGCATTTATTGATACAATAAGTAAAATTAAGATAGATTAAAAAGTGATTTACATTAAAAGTCACTTTTTGACTTTTTATTACGTTGCAGATTACTTATTGCTCTTAAGACACTTTTTTCTAACTAAGTGTAACTAGGAGTAGTTTCTATCGAGCCTCCCCTCCTTATCACATTAAATAATCTAGTCAATTTTTGCTTTTTTTTTTTTTTTTAAATCGTTTAACTTTTTCAAGTATAGTAGTTTATTTTTTTCTCTTACAAATAATATAGATGTGACGAGCTTGATTCACCACCGTTTTTGTCGCAATTTTTTTCTTCTCCAACAGATAACAAGTGGATTTGTTATTCATCGAGTAAACATTGGTCCACCTTCGTTGTAGTCGACTTAATTTATGTTGCTCGTCGAGTAAACCTCCATTAAGATATGATGAGCTCGATCCACCGCTGTGATGCCTTGTCCCGCTGTCCTCTGTTTAATTCTTACCATCGTCGTCGTTCTGGCGCGCCACCGGCAAACTGTCGATCAAGTTTTATAGATCTAGGGAGTTGTGTCCAACTTTAATATTTTTTACATCTTACGTCTTTGTAGTTTTTGCATCTTTTCTAATTTGGCGTTAAAATCTATAAACATTTAGATTTATCCTTAATTTTTGCCTAAACTTTTAGATTGTACACTTTAACCCCCAATAATGTAAATATTTATGAAAATGCAATAATAAATCCATAATAATTTAAATGAACTAAAATATGATACAAAAATCAATAAAATAACAAGATTTCACCATTTTTTCAAATGTCCATGTGTACATCATTTTCATAAAATTTATGATTTGTAATAATATGACATAGTTTATATTTCTTCACAAATTTGAGATGTTTTTGTAAAAAGAAAAATATGTTAGAAAATAACCAAATTTTATTATTTGAAGGAAATAGATAAATAAATTCATTATTAAAATAATTAGATAGAGGTTATAATTAAGATTTTTGATTTATGTGTATGTGTACAATGAGCATATGTGAGCATAGATTATGTGCGTACATGTGTACATATTCATATACGTACATGTGTACATATTCACATATGTACATGTGTACGATATTTTATTGTGTGACTTTTTAAATATGAAAATACAAAACAGAGCTCTAACGCAACTTGAACCCAGTTCTAGTATGAATGTCAACAAGCTCATACCCGTTAGACCACTTGTAACCAATTAAAAAAAATTACATATACCCAAAATTATATATGATTTATTTTTAAAATAAAATAAAACTTCAAAATAGATAGACATAAATCATTTTGAGAACCATTAAAAATATTATCATCATAACCTTTAAAAATTAAGTAGATAGACCTTATAATCAATATTTATGATGTATAAACATAACTTTTTAAAAATAATTAGATAAATATTAATCTTAAATAATTAGATAGACATTATATAATTTAGTGTACATATGGACATCGTAACTGTAGATATCATATGCATTTAATGTACACGTGTACAATCTAGGTTGGTAGACTCTGAAACAAAATGATTATACAACTTCTATGTTTTTTACACAATATACATGTACACGTTAATAAGCATCTATAAGTATGCATTTTTGAAATTCATCTTAATAAGAAAGAGAAGTACATGTAAATAAAAAATAAAATGAAACACTGTGTACACATTTTCTTATTGTCCACATGTACAAAGAAAACCATATAAACACCAATTCAAATGTACTTTGCATAAATAGTGATATCTAATAATTTGAATGATTTAAAGTAGCTTTTGTAATTAATTTAGACCAATTAGATTTTATTTAGGTGTTTTTTATGGCTACCGTACTCGTATATATTATCATTAAGAGGTTATCTTTACAATTTGTAAAGTTAAAAGCCGAGTTGAAAATAATATACTTATATGTCTGTAACACTACATAACGACAAAGAAATCTTGGTATTGCAGTGGTTAAGGCTTATTAATGACCACTTCATCCCGTGTTCGAGTAATATCTAGTGTGTTTTTTCTTTTCTTTTTTCTTTAATGAAGGATATAAACGTAGTTCTAACTTTGTCTTCTTCATTTAGTTTTTTTTATTCATGCAACCAAAAACAGAGTCGCCGTATACATTTACAATCATTTTGAACATCTCGTATATTTTACCTAAAACCTGAAAATCCCAAGATTATTTGATTACTAAGTAAAAACGGAGGCGACGAAAGCGGCAAAATGAAGGAGACGAAGGAGGTAGATAAAGACGAGGTGGAGGCAGAGGTGTTCAATAGGCGGAGATGGAGATGAATGCGGTTACAGGAGGTGGAGACAGAAGCAGAGATAGAAGCGGCTACAACGGCTCTGGAGATTCGCGAAGGTGGATAGATTGCGAGGACGACTCCAGATGAAGCTTGATTCGCGGAGTGTCGGAGGTGATTGACGACGATAAAACTGAAACAAGGAGATCACGTGATGTCGGAGATTGACACAAATGTGGATCGTGGAGGAGAAAAGTCGATGGCAAGAAGCATGTCATGAAGATGAGCTACTGACGACGATTGGAGCTCGATGTGGTTCTTACACGACAAGGAAGAAAACATTGAAGCTGGAGGAAGATGATGTTGCAAGACAACTATTTTTGAAGTTCCAGAGATTTATTTTTTGATTGATTTTATTTTGTTTAAAAAATAGAAAAAAGCAAGAAAAAAATAAAAATTAGGAAAGTGTGTAGCTAGTCAACATTATGGTTGAAACTGAACCGAAAAGGTTAGGGCCTAGGTGTTTTTTAAGGAAAAGTGTTCTAGTAGTGGAAAGTGGCTTAGAATGAAAATAAGAAGTCATAAAGTGTCTTATAATGTAAATCTTTCTTAAAAAAGGGTAGACTTCTTTATACACCTCCAATTATATAAACCAACACTATGGAAGTAATTGGTTGGGCTGTAAATATTTTTTTCAGTTTAACCTTTGTCAACAGTCTTTAAAATTGTCAATCATGATTTATGTTTATTTTTGAAACTACAACCATAAAGATAAAAATGGTTGTAAAATCTCAATTTACTAAAGTAATATTTTATGTGCTGTGAAAAAATATATAGCTACAACAAAAATTATATAGACAAAAATTTTACAGCACAAAACTTTAAACTACATCCCAATCAATCACCCCAAACTTTTAACTCCTTCAAGACCCTCTAAACTATTTTTTTTTAATTTAATTCCACAAATTGTCTTATTTTTTGTAACTGTGATTTATTAATAAAAACGTGTTAACAAAATCACGTTAACCCTGATAAAAATCCAATTGCTAACCCGACCCTAGACCCACAAAACAAAACAGACCATATAAACGTTTATGAAAACATCAAAGAAGAGACTAGAAACCCAACAATGCACTAGAAGACTATAGCTAGTGATAAGACCCACCATCACTCCGGCCATGCTTTCCTCTCTCGAACCGTTTTCCATACTAGGTGATTATCATTCACTTTGCTTAATCATGATTCTTTTTTTGTGAAAATATGAGTTTTATATGAATCGTTTGTTGATTATGGTAGGGATAGTGAGAATGAAAAATATGGAGAACACGAAGAAATAGAAAACGAGAATGTAGATGGCAATATGGAAGAGAGTAGAGATGCCAATATGTAAGTCGTGAATGGTAAATAGGAGAACAGCGATAATGAAGAGGAGCTTGTGGATCGTTGTTAACATGAGATTGAGAAATCTGTTGCTGAGTTTGTTGATGAGGAGTTCATTGGACACAAGACAATTCCTGAAAGTTCAGATGAAGAAGAAGATATGTTTGTTGCAAAATAGAAGAATTAAGGAAAGAAATATGATGGCAAACTAGCTACTGGAACATCTTTCTACTCCGGTTTTGAGTTTAAAGAGGCGGTCTTAGAGTATGTTCTGAGTAAGGCGAGAAACATTCTCCAAGAAAGGTGGGATAAGAACAAACTGAGTTTTAAGTGCGGTATTGGATAGAAATGTCAATGAAGGGTTTACTGCTCTTATGATAAGCTGAGACAGTGTTGGTCAGTGAAGGCAAAACATAATTAAGTACCATAGTGGTACTCCTAATGGAAAGTGAAACCTCCTCAAAAGTCTGGTAATAGCTAGGCTATTTCTAGACAAGTTGCAAAGAAATAGTGTTCTGATGCCAGAGAAAATACAAGACCAGATTAAAGACATTTGGAAATTAGTTGCCTCAGGGAATCAATGTCAACGAGGAAGACTACTAGCACTGAAATGGCTTGAGAAGAAGTATGCAGACCAATTTGCTCATCTCAGAAGCTATGTGTAAGAGGTTAAGAAGAAAATCCAGGGTAGTAGTGTTGTGCTTGATACAGTTCGATATGCTGTAGGTGAGGATGTCTTTGATCGGTTTTATGTATGCTTTGAGAAACATCGTAGCTGCTGGAGAGAGTAATGTTGGCCAATCATAGGTCTGGACGAGACTTTTTAAAAATGTGCAGTGAAGGGAATATTGCTTATAGTATTGGTCATGATACAGATAATCAAATTTATCATGTTGCTTAGGTTGTAGTACAAACATAGAATTCAGATAACTGAAAAGTGTAGAACGACTCCTTGTATTCACATAATTTTTGAGGTTAGTCTTTCTGGATGCTCATACGATGTTAACATGATACAGACGACTTGCACATGTGGGAAATGGCAGATAACAAAGATACCATATGAACATGCTTTATGAAGCCATGATAAACACATGGTTAGATGCTGAGAATTATCTCTCCAAATTCTTTTTGACTTCTATATGGCATATAACATACGACGACTCTATCAACCTTGTCTGCGGTCCACAGTTTTGGATGAATGGTACATATCGATTAATAGTCGAAGCTCTGGAGCCTACACTTCTTGGAAGCACTACAAGAAAGCACAACAGATTCTGATGGACATTTTGACGGAGTGTCCATTCGTCGGAAATTTTCGACCGAATTCCGACGGAATACCGATGAATATTAAAATTCAATTTTCGTCGGTATTTCATCGGAATATTCGACAAAATATCGACAAAATAAGAGTGGTCGGAAATTTCTGACCACATTACGAGGAATAATTATAGCCGTTGGGCTTCGTTGGAATTTTGTCGGAATATTCCAACAAAATTTTGACAATTTCTTGACCGTTTGATTTTCTGATCGAATTCCGACAAGTCATTTGACCGTTTAAATATTCCGACGAAATTCCGACGAACTCATACTTGTCCGTCGGAATTTTGTCGGTTAATTAAGCAGATATTTCTATAAATACTCCATTCCCTCATTCTCCTCTTCACTCTCTTTGCTCGTCATAAATCTGAAAAATAATGGCTTCTGAAAATTATTATCGTTCGTGGATGGATAGACCTCATATGGATCCAAACACCAAGTTGCTTACGGAAAAATACATGGAAGGTATTGGAGAATTCATGAGGCTTGTTCAACAACAACCGGAAGCAAATATTGGTATGTTAAGATGTCCCTGCTCTTCCTGCAATAATAATAGGATTTTAAGGGATTGGGATGTTTGGACTCATTTATATATGAAAGGGTTTACACGAAATTATAAGATTTGGTATCTTCATTGGGAAACTAGTTATGAACATGGTAGTACTAGCGAACATCAGCCTGCTGATAGGGTAGAAGAACCAAGAACGGATGTATATCATGGTGGAGGAACAGAGCAAATGATACATGATCATTATAGAGGGGAAGAACCCAATACAGAGTCGAGAAGATTTTTTGACATGTTGGATGCATGAAAACAACCTTTGTATAAAGGTTGCAGAGATGGTCATTCACCCTTATTATTTGCAACTAGATTGATGGGTATTAAGACAAATTATAATTTGGCTGAAGAATGCGTGGATGCGATTGCTGATTTTATTAAAGGTGTTCTACCAGAGGATAATCTTGCACCGGGTTCATACTACGAGGTTCAGAAACTTGTAGCGGGTCTTTGTTTACTGTATCAGGTGATAATTGTATGTATCGACAACTGCACGATCTACTGGGGAGAGGATGAGAACAGGGAGAGATGCAAATTTTGTGGGAAACCTTGTTATCAGGAAACGAGGGGAAAAGTTCTAGTGCCTTTCAAAAAGATGTGGTATTTGCCTTTGACAGAAAGATTTAAGAGGTTGTATCAGTCCGAACGCACTGCCAAAGCAATGAGATGACATGCAGAACACTCCACAGATGGTCTTATTAGACATCCTTCAGATGCAAAGCATGGAAACATTTCCAATCAACATATCCAGAATTTCTCGAAGAGAGAAGAAATGTTTATCTCGAATTATGTATTGATGGTTTCAACCCATTTGGAAAACACGGAAGACAATTTTCTCTATGGCTAGTGATTGTGACACCGTACAACTTACCACCAAATTTGTGCATGCGACGAGAGTTTTTGTTTCTTTCCATACTTGTCCCCGGGCCAGAGCATCCGAAGAGATCACTAGATGTGTTTCTTCAGCCACTGATATATGAGTTACAATAATTATGGGTGCATGGTGCTGAGACATACGATGTTTCGTGCAAAGAAAACTTTCAGATGCGGGCAATACTTATGTGGACAATAAGTAATTTTCCCGCATATGGAATGTTATCTGAATGGACAACACATGGGAGGCTATCATGTCCATATTGTCAAGATAGCACGTATGCTTTCCAACTAAAGCACAAAAGAAAACGTGTTGGTTTGACTATCAGAGGAGATTTCTACCACCCAGTCATCCATATCGTAGGAGTAGGACTTTTTTTACGAAGAACAAGAAGGTGGTTGACAATCCTCCCGAAGAAGTTAGTGGAGAAGATTTGTGAAAACAGTTAAGAGATTTTAGTACAGAAAGGACGTCTGACGTAGGTGGACATGAAAACATTTGAGTCGACGCTGTTGGGAAAGTACACAATTGGCATAAAAAGAGTATTTTCTGGGATCTGCCATACTGGAAGGATCATCTGTTACGATATAATTTAGATGTCATGCATATTGAGAAAAACTTTTTCGACAATCTGATGAACACAATTCACATCCAAGGTAAGACGAAAGATAATTTGAAGCCAAGACTGGATTTAATTGATATATGTGTTCGGCATGAACTTCACGTTGATGAGAACGGTATGACTCCTTTTCCCATATACCGACTTGATGCTGCTGCAAAAAGAGGAGTTCTTTGATTGGATTACAGATAAAGTGGCATTTCCAGACGGTTATGCATTAAATTTGCGTAATTGTGTCGATAAAAGCAAAGGAAAGTTTACAGGCTTGAAGAATTATGATTGTCATGTAATGATGCAGCGCCTCCTTTTGTTTGCCTTTTCAGCACTATTGTTGTTCATGAAGCAATTGCAGGTATCTTTGCTTTTTTATATATTTTTAATTATTTAACATATTTATTTATTATGTTTATATAAGTACTTATGAAATTTATTGTTTTTTATTTATGTAGGGATAAGTGCTTTCTTCCGCAATTTATGCAGTAAATCCAGTCACTGCAAAGGGTATTAGTAATTCGAAAGCTAAAATACGTGTTATCTTGTGCAACCTCGATAAGATATTTCCTCCATCATTTTTTGATGTTATGAACATCTTACTATTCATCTTGTAGGAGAATTGAAGCTTGGTGGTCCTGTGAATCATTGATGGATATATTTTTGAGCGTTTCATGCATCATCTGAAGAAGATCAAGAATTTAAGCAAAGTGGAAGGATTTTTAGATTTTTTTTAAAAAAATGTAAAATGTTAAACTTAAACTATGTTTTTAATTTCCCGTTTTAGCTTATGTCAAACATGATTATTTTCTATATTATGTTTTTTAATTTTCATAATTTATTCAGATTTAAATATTTTAAATATAATAATTAAAAAATAAAATAATAATTATCATAATAAATTAATAAAACTAAAATATTTTTTTTAATATTTATTTACGAATTCCAACGACATTTATTTCCGTCGAAATTTTCCGACGGAACTTGTTCGTTGAAGTGAGATTGAATAATTCGCCGGACCGGCTCAACATTTATTTAGGCTACTAATATTTTTTTTTTTTACTTTTAATGCTTATATTTATTTAAATATATTTTTTTAAAATTATCTTCAACATCTTTATAAAATTTGTAACGAAAACAAATTATGTACTATCCAAAAAAAATTAAATACATACAAAATATTTTAGGACTTTTTCAATCAAGTTTGGTGAATATTTGGAATTTATATATATAGAGAGGCCCCTTTAAATATGTTTGACTAGGTGGACACTGGTTTGGATCCGGACGGTCACACCATTTATCGCATATGTTAGCCGGACCTGATCATTGGATCTTTGAATACATAATTAAGCTAGAGAGACGAAGTGACTTAATTAGGTTAACATTGAACAGAGGGATGTTATAGTCTGCTGTACGATCTGTTTAGATGTAAAGCTATGTCTCGGTGGGGAGGGTATGTGGCTGCTACAAAGTCGAGGAAGATAAAGTAACGGCTCAGGACACAGGTTATGTAGACTATATCCAAACCCAAGATGTAACTTTGAACCTTGGCTAATTCTCTAAAGTAATGATCATAAATAATCAAGAGGTTAGATTCATGGAGTCATACAACAAACTGGTCCTTAAAGCGAATACGAAGCAATGAAGTAAGAGAAGGCTAAACCCGTGGAAGAATTTCACAAAGGATTGTACTTTCTACCTCATTAAGTCCTCCGCAAACCTCTCAATCTCAAATACTCAAAAGATTCAATCAACCCCCATTAGACTTTCCTGCAACTGCTGAGAAAACTCCATGAGTTTTGACTGTCAAACAGCTACATGTCCTCTTACCCTGACAGTCTCAGACTGATGAGAACAAAGTCCTTGAAATAGTTATTGGTTTCTACTTGCGGGTACCCACAGGAGCAAACACTGGAAGCTGGTTTGAGGTTGTGTCTCTTCTGAATCTAGCTTCACGAGGTAATGCCAATGCCATTCTGTCTTGCCCCTCTCTTCCCGAGTCACCTTCGTTTCTTAGGCCATCTCTGTTTGGGATATTTACCAGCGGACCTCCAAAGAAGATAGAGTCACCTGTATACATCAGTCTCTCTCCTTGCTGAGGTGGAGGAGGAGGAGGAGCTTTCCCTGATGAAGAATCTTGAGGTGGAAGAACTGATCTTGGATTCTGAGTGTTGTTGTTACCCATGTGTGAGCTAGGAACTGGCTGGTGATGTGAAGTTAATCTGGTTCTTGCCTCAGATGTTGTTGCAGGTACTGATACATATCTACCTGCTTCTTGGTCCCAAACAACTGATGTTCTTCTCACATCTCTCAGAAGAGAGGCGGCAGGAGCAGGAGCAGGGTGTAACAATGGATCGGCCTTGTTACCTTTCTGCATTATCTTTTCATCAAAGGTTGAGTGGATCATGTGACTAGTTGCTGGATTGAGAGGTGGCCGGGGAGCATTCGATGAGGCCCCTGCAGCAAATCGGTTGCCAGCAGTATGATACTGAGGGAGAGGACTAAGGGTGACGGCCTCGTGAACATGACTTGGACTGCTGAAACTGCTCATACTGTGGGTCTCTGTCTCGTACTCGTCCTTGCTACCATGGCTTGGAGCAAAAGAGTTTCTAGAAAGAGGCAACCGTGGTTCATTGTTCCTCATCTCTTTACTCAACACACCCGCATTTGCATCTGTGCTTACACTACTGACGACACTCATGGTTCCACTAGAACTAAGTTCATCGTCTTGTGCATGACGGTTTTCTATTGGCCGTAGAACAGATGATGACGCCCTGGCTCTGGCTGCTGCCCTTGTGGCTTCATTTGAATTCAACTTTGCTAGTTTCCAAGCACTGAGTTTGACAGGTCTCTTTGGAATCTTGTTGCCCCTCTCTGCTGATTCAGTTGCATCTGGATCTACGGTCGACGGAACCATTCCAGGGTCCAAATGAGGAATCACTTCATCCTGCAACCAATGTAACAAGTATCAAGCCCACATATCTATAAATGAATATATACTCAATGGAAGCTTGACGTATTTAGGGTTCTTGGAAAAGAAAATGATACCTGATAATCAACAAACACTCTAGGCGGAGTGCACCAGGCTCCTTTGTATGGTAGACCAAGGGAGCTTCCACCACTAAAGCCGGTCGTGGCAGAACCAGAGGGAGAATACAGAACATTAGGCATTTCCTCATCAACAGAAGCTCCGGGTGGCACCTCGCTCATTGCTCTCATTGCCACAACGTACTCATAAGTAGTAATGCCCTATTGGTATTAAAACAGGGAAAATGAGTTCACCTCACTTAGAACATGCGATAAGCCCGACTACAAACGAAGTAAAGGACATATATTATATACCATAATCACATCTTCCGTACTCACCTTTTTAATGAGAAGCATGTGGAAAAAGAAAAGTTCACCCAATGGAAACAATGCGAGAATGGAAACAGCAGTGCAAAGACCCTGCATAAGTTGCAAGAAAGCATCAGGAACATAAAAGTAGAGGCTCACACTCACAACATTGTAATTGCTTTACACAACAATACTTACAACAACCGTAGCAAAAGGTGCCCGAGAAAATCCATTTCCGAGTCTATTGACAATCTCAGTTTCCATTTCCCTTTTATTAACAAACACGCGCACTATAACCGCAATTCCAACTGCTGCTTCAATAATGAGCTGAGAAGGGGAGAGATTAATTGATTATTGGTTAAGCAAACAGTGAGCTTGATGAATGACATATGAAGAGCATATACTTACCCAAAGAAGACTGGCAGCCATCAGCAATATAAATGTGATATAGTTCTTGCGACCAACACAATTGTTAAGCCACTGTAACATTTAAAAAAAGCTGCGTCATTCGATCATAAAACTCTAGCCACACAGCTTCAACACTGAAACGATGGTACGAAGATTTACCCGGCAATGATGATCAAAACAATCTACACATTTGTCACAACTTCGACAATGCTTGCTAAACTTGCGTACCTGTCACAAAGAAGGAATCGAGTTAAAGCGTAGGTTTTATTTCCTCTTCAACATTATAAAGATAGCTCTAGAAAATGATACCTCAGCATTGCACAAGGTGCAAAAGAGAGCTTCTTCCCTGTCCCCTTGCTGTTCATCTATCACTTCTTCCTTGCGACAATCTTCATAAACAAACACGCCACATAGGATAGCCAAAGGATTATAGCAAGATTTTCTTTGAACAGGTTCCACTCTTTGAGCGTCTCCAACAGAGCCTTTCACGCTAGAGTTTGCTGGTAAGGTAGACGTCCTTGAAGCAACTGAAGGAGAAGAATGCAGGTGACTGCCTGCTTCACTAAATCTCCTGGCGATATCTTTGGAAGGTAAGTCATGATGTCCAATGTCACCACCTCCTCTTTCGAATTTGGACATGATTCCTGGATCCGCAGGATTGATTGCAGTACATCGAACATAAAGCACGAAAACAATGAGAGCCTGCAATCAAAAGGGTATCAATATAACCAAGTTAGACATCTAAACTGTCACGTCCCTAACTCTTTTATCGGTTCCTTCATTGTCTAAGTGATTTAGCCTTAGCAAATATTCAATAGAGAGAGAAACAAAACTTATATAAGTCATCATTGATTTCATTCAACAGCCCACAACAAGGGTAGGTATGAGCCTCAAACTCGTGTGATTCAGATCGTTTTCTAACTCAAAAACCAAGGGATTGAAGGAAGAAACATACCACAGGAGAGTAAAGACCGAGAAGAATGAACTCCCAGATGCGTCCACCAACAAAGGGAGCGAAGAAAGCATAGTATGCTACAGCCAGCAAGCAGAACACCGTGATCGCAATCACCTTTTTATACATATAAAAAAAGGAACAAACTTTACATAAGCAAAACACATCACAATCAAAAACACAGATGCGAGAAAGGTTGAATCGAAAGAAAGACCTGAAATTTGTGAGCGGGAAGTTGCCAGCCGTGTTTCCTCACCATGTTTTCACCACAAAAGTTACCAAAGCTAACAACGACGGATTTTCAAAAATCGAAAACGAAACCCTAAGTCTCAGACGGCGGCGCTGCAAATCGTAAAAGAGAGATTTGGTCGATGATACGAAGAGACTCAGGAGGAGTAAATGGGGGAAATGGATTGAGAAAATATCTTCTCTCAATCTCTATTCGTCTCTCGCTCTAACTATGGTAGGTCAGTCATAGTCAAGGAGTGACGAAAGAGGAAAGTAGATTGAAGACTATAATTTAAATTAACTAAGTGAAAAATAAATAAATATTAATGCGAAATTAGAATTGACCTAAGTCAATGTTCAAATTAGCTGCAAGAAAGGTAATTAATACAGTGGAATGGCGAAAGAGCTTACAGAGGAAGGAGGAGAAGAGGAGCAGCCATGGCGAGAGTTCGAAGCAAGAAAGAAAGAAAGAAACTGAAAGGAATTTTTGGAAGAGAGAAAAATGACAAAATAGAAAAACGTTGACAGACTAAAAGGCAGAGACAGACAAATGAAAGTGGTTACCAAAGCTTTTATTCTTCGCTTACGTGTAGTTTTCATCACTTTCATATTTTCGTTTTCTTTATGTCAAATGATATTTTTCTAATTTTCTTTTTCAATGTAAACCTTTTTTTTTTTTTTGGAATAAGAAAAATTGAAACCTAACCGTTGAGATTAATATTTTATTAATCCAAGGGCTATTATTACTTTAGCAAATGATATTTTGTTTATCAAATTGCAACTAGATCTGTCTTTTTGAGACTGGTTTCCTATCCCCATCTCTATCCTTGATTTTTTCGTTTCACTCTCTATCTCAATTTTGTATTAAACAACAATTATCTGTTTGACATCATAGTTTATTACTTTATTTTATTTAAACAAATATCAAAAAGATAGTTCCAAAGATAAGTTTGGATATCTAAATTGACCATTTCATATTACAACTATAAAATTAACTAAAAATATTTAAATAATTTCATAACTCCTAAAATTTCTTAAACTATCCAGATACTATTGTCTACTTAACCTTTTCTCAAATTACTGATTTTTTAAAAACATCTGATTTTGATTAGTATTATCAAAGAGAAATAAAAGTAGAAATATATTTTCTAGCGAAAAAGATGCAAATATCTATGAAAAATAAAAGTTTAACTGAGAAGATATACAAGAAAAATAAAGATATAAAACGATTCTGAAAACAAAGGGATAACCACAAAAGAACCATTTATTCTGGGTGGATGTAGGAAGCTAATTAGTCGGGAGCACAATAATTTTTTCGGGCTTAATTCCAATTTACCCTACTACCTCATGGGTTATTCTAAATTATTCTATCAATAAAAAATAATATTTTCTATTTAAGTTTAAGTAAAAACGTGGTAAAATCAAAATTGTCCTTAATAAAACTCAATATTTACATATTCAACCAAATGGACTCGGATCCCTTGTCATGACCTGCGTGTCGCTCTCCCATTTCGAAACCTCTGTTTCTCCTAAGTCTCTCTTCATTTCCCCCAAATCAATTAGAAATCGACCACTTCAAACCCTAGAACCCGACAAACTCGAAGATATTGATGTGGGTTTACATGATTTTGATGTGGGTTTCTTTGGGATCTATGATGTGTGCTTGTTTGGCTAAACGAAATGAAGGACTTTTAGTTTTGAATCTTATTTTTTTATGGTATTGGTAAAATTGTGTTATCATTGTGTAAAAATTGCTAACCTGTATAAAAGATTACGCCTTTTTCATAAATGTACATGATTTTGATGTGGGTTTCTTTGGGATCTATGATGTGTGCTTGTTTGGCTAAACGAAATGAAGGATTTTTAGTTTTGAATCTGAATTTTTTTGATGGTATTGGTAAAATTGTGTTATTTTTGTGTAAAAATGGCTAATTGAATTGAAAGTGTTGAATACAGTTATTGAAAATGGTATCATTCCATCGATTTGGTTATAAGATTATGAAGAGTAAATGTTTGATTTTGAAGTTATAGAGATCAAAATTTTGGTTTTCAGATTAGTATAGTGTTATTGTCGAGGGTTGTCAATGATTTGGAGTCACTATTTTCGTGATTGAATGTTTAAAATTTTGGATATTTAATGTTTGAATGAATGGTTTTAGATTAGGCATAGTGGGATTCGTAAGAGGGGTGAGGTGTTAAATATGTTAATAAACTAACAAAATGTAATAGAAAAAGGGGAAAAGGAGGCGATAGTGAAATAATTGATGGGTAGGGAGAATTTAAATTGAGAAAGTAGAGCAATTTAGCATACTTCTGGATTTTTTTTTATTATGATTACATTCAATAAACATTATAATATTTATTATTTAGCAAAAAAATATTTTAAACAGTTAGGGGCACGTGCCCTCGTATCCGTTGTCATGTGTTCCGCCCTTGCATTGGCTCGAATATGTTTTGAAAAGGTTGACAAAAGAAGCTAAGAAGCAGGCCACAATTCAAATTTATAATAGATTTGTGTAGTCCCGTCTTCGAATTGAGTCAGGAAGGTTCTGTCTCAGAAGAAAAATACAATATCGTGTTGCACACACTGGTTGAGACCCTGAAAAACTATGTTGATCTTAATAATGCTAGAAACATCACCGAGTCTAATAGCCAGCTTAATAATGATACTAAAAGTAAATCCATGCGAACCAGCCTCGTAGGCCCAATGTGGACAATATCATACTAATTAGACAATAAAGAGTTGGACATGAGCTCACTAAATACCAACAATTGGTATCAGAGCGGTATGACAAAGATCTACAAAAGACTAAAATACCCTTAAAGTTGGAATGGGATCCTTCAAGTCGAAAGAGGAGGTATGTGGCAGAAATAAGCCAGAAGATCCTGGAAGTTCAGTTGTGGGAGGAGCATCCTCAAAGCACCTCAAAATAACCTTGCGATCAAGGGTGCCAAATGTCTAAGACGCGACAAGTACCAAGATGATTCTCTGGAGGAAAGGACACAAGGTGTGTAGTTTTTGGTTTCAGAAGGAGAATGAGAGATGCCAATCCAAGTCCCACATTGGAAGTTTAGACAAAGAGTGTCTAATATATAAAGAGATGTTCAACTTTAATTAGTACAAAGTATTTTGGAAAGGAAACCAAAAGTAAATCCATACGGATCAGTCTCTTAGGCCTAAAGTGGACAATATCGTTATAATCGGAAATAAAGAATTGGACATGGGCTCACTAAATCTCAACACAGGCCTCCTCCCAATGTTACTTACAATTTACAGGTTTTTATCAGCTCACTGAATAAATTTTTGAATTGTTTTACTTAAGGTTGAAAATGCAGTATGTTAATATAGGTTAATATATATATTTTTTATCTTTCAGGACAATCATTTGAGATATGTTCGATTGCCTCGTAGTTTATCAAAAATATATATGATAATTTGTTTGATTATTTGGGGGAGACTGGAGAGTAGATGTTTGTCTTAGAAAGCATTTTCAAGAAGCATTTACAATTTGGAACACACAATTCTTCCCCGAAAAAGAAAAATTCAACACTATTCTCCACGGTCCATGATTTCTACGGTTTTCCTGATCTTATGTACAAGGTCTCTATCTTTTTTTTTAATACATAACATGAGAAATCTTCATTATTTCACACTAACTTATACTTAGCACATACTTGGGTGATGGATCATTGGTGTTATTTTCTCTGATTCAACCATAAATGTGAATATATAAACCCACCAGGCTTTGGATGGTTTGTTGATTTTACATAGTAACCTTCTTGAGGTGGCTCCTTTAAATTTGTACAAGGTCTCTATCTCTCTCTTTCTTTTCTTACCAAAGAAACAAAAACCCTAACTTTCACATTCTACTAATATAAATAAGGTCAAATTCTAAATGCATCAATTTTCAAATCGGTTTGGTCAATTATGAAGATGCAATTCGGAGCTCGTAGATGTTAATATTATGTCTTGACAAAATTCATGACGAATTCACTGATCATTAATACATAAGGCATATGGACTGGGCATATCGTGTAGATAATAAGTTATATAAAGATAATTTGAAGATTATATTTTGAGAAGTAGCTGATGTAGTCACTGATGCAGGTTGCACCAGACAATGTTCCAAGAAGCATACATAGTAGTGGATACCATATGGATGCAAGATGTTGACCTGATGTAGTCACTGATGCAGGTTGCACCAGACAATGTTCCAAGAAGCATACATAGTAGTGGATACTATATGGATGCAAGATGCTGAGCTGGAGTACAGTAAACTTGAGTAGGAAATTTATGCATAGGAGAAAAAGCAAGAAGATACACTTGAGGAGTAAGTTTATGGCTTGAAAAAAAAAGTATAATTCTAAGAAAAGAAAGTTGTACTTATTAATATGGAAGTTGTACTTACTAATATGGAAGTTGTTCATATGCATGGATTCCTTGATGATCCTTAAACTAGAGTTTTGGAAGCATGGAGATCAATATAAAACAGCAAGAGGTCGATGAGGAATCAACAACACACTTAAGACTAAATTTATAGAGGAAGAATGGAAATCTCTCATAAGTGTTTTTAGGATCGTCATGAGTCGGAGGCTGACGTATCAGGCGACGAAGATACATAAGTTGGGTAGCTTAGGAAAATTTGAGTAGCTAGGGTGTTAACAATTCATGTAAAGGTGATTAAACAAGTCTTGTAATAAATTGTTTAAAGTGATTTGTAATAAGTCAAAAGGTGTTTACTTGTCTCAACTGTCTCTGATTTTTCTTATGTTATAATTTATTGTATTGCATCTTGCACTTACAATTGGTCAGAGCGGATCACTAACAAAAATGGTGAGATCCAAAGGTGAATATGGACACAACTATTTCTATGCTGAAGCCATTTATGTTGAATGTGAACCATCATTATCATTGGAAAGCTCAGATGAAACAATTGATTCGAGGAATCAATGAGGATTCGTGGACAACTGTGGAGACTAGATGAGAGAACCCTAATATGGTCATAGCAGATGGGAAGAGGCCCAAGCCAAAGGATTCTTGAACTGAGGCCGAGCGAAGTGCGTCAAGGTATAATGTAAAGGCTCTTTCATTGATTTCTAACGTTGTTAAGGCATGGAAATGGATCAGCTAAAGAAGCATGGAATATCGTGCTTAAATCGTTTAAAGGAGATGAAAATGTGAAGATGACACAACTTAACCATCTGGCTTCACATGTTGAGAAGCTCAAGGATTAGAATCTGAGGTTGCTTCGCAGGGTGTGGCTAATAAATCACAATGTATTTGCTCATATCTATCGTCTTTTATTTGTCTTCTATTAAACTTTATTGCGTTGCATCTTGCACTTACAAATTTCATAGGGATTCAAATTTTACATAGGAATTCAAATTTTACATGATGGTCACAATTGGAATTTGCATCTGAAATATGAAGCATCAGGAGCAATTAACTGGTGAAAGAATTGTTAGTAAAAGAATGAGGATAGAAACGTTTTGATCAAGAAAAAAAGAGAGGATTTAATCATGGAGCTTGGTTATGTTGATATATCCAGTTGCGGCTATGCCCATTTGTCCAGCTCTCTACTCAATCATTATAAAATGGGAGTTACCATTACAACATGCGCAAAGAATTGGCTCCAATGAAAGACCAAGGTGTTCTTATCACTAATGGCCCAATGGTTCCATGGGCTTTGGCGTTTGATCATTGGCTCCAAGATTCACTCGTGCAAGGAGGTATAAATTACAATTGTAAATCTTACAATGTAATGTTATCAGAAGAATCATTGATATGTTTTGTTCTAGATATGAAAAGGTGAATGATTAGGAAATAAAGCTCCAAACACAGAAAAATGGCGCATCAATGGCCAGAGCATTTTGACCCTTTACAAGTAAGCTGGTGATGATGCTAAGGCAGAGCGAATCCACACAAGATGGCAACTTGATACCTTGTCTTATTCTTCTTATAACTTCACTTCTTCCCTTTGATGCATTACATCTCTAGACCAAATGCAAATAAAACTCCTCTTTGTGATATGATGTATCATATATGAATTCTACTGACTGAATTTGAAAAGATCGTGCTGTTTGCAAATTAGTAGAAACAATTGTAGCATTTTATCCCGTCAATAAATACATATTACGTTTTAGTTACAGAAAAAAAAACATATTACGTTTTCGAAAAGCAGTCATTTAAATACGAAACTCACAAATTTCACCCTAAAAATATGTACTCTTTATCAATTCACAAATTTAGTGAAATTATGTATGAATTTGATCAACCGAAAATTATAAAATTGTTTAAGTATATAAAATAATACAAAAGGTGTTATTTCTTTTTTTGGAACTAAAGAAATGTGATAAAAGTGTCGTGATGTAAATGACTCCTAAAGTTACTAAATGTCGGAATTAACACAATGCGAAAGAAACAAGAAATACAAATCGACAACCTCAAACATTAGGCGACAACAACTTTCATCTAATCCACGTGTCAAAAAACATAGCAAAAGCAACGGCGACGAGTCGTATAGATGAACTTCTTTTGACCAAACCGAACCAATTAAAAAATCAAGAAAAAACTTTTACTCCTTTATAAAATCAAGAAGAGAGACTACTCTATAATCACTCGCACAATAAGAAGATGGCCAACCCCAACAACGACTGGTCTCAGTTCTACAACAACCAAACCTTCTTCCCCACCACGACCACCACTTCCACGTCAGCTGATTCTCCCGTTAACCCGGAAAGCCGCCGTGTTTCGAAGCCAACACGTCGGAGATCTAGAGCCTCCCGCCGTACACCCACTACTCTTCTCAACACCGACACAGCCAACTTCAGAGCCATGGTCCAACAGTTCACCGGCGGTCCATCGGCTATGGCTTTCGGTTCACCGTCATCTGCTTTTAGCCTCACCTCGTCGGGACCCACCGCCGGAGCTTCTTCCGGCGGCTATCAGTACGCTAATTTACATAACCAAGTACTTGCTCATCACGAAGTATTGCCACAACAACGACAGTACATGGTCTCGTCATCAAACCACGTGAGTACTCATCTTAGCTATCCTAACACAGTGCTTTCCGATGGTTTTCTGGCGGGGGATGAAAGTGGAAACGGTGGAAGAGGAGGAGGAAGCTATGCTCCGTCATCGGAGATGAATAACAATAGTACTACTTCATGGTTGCAATGAGGAACGGTGAATCATTCTATATATTTTATTTCTGTAACTTATTTTCCGAGGAAAATAAACATAAAAGGAAGAAATGTTAGTTACTGACTTTGTTTGTAGCAGAATGAAAACTTTGACTATCGTAATTTTTGTTTAAGTTGTGTTTTTCTTTAGGATTTCTCTTTGTGTTGTGATAACTTTGTGGACGCATACATAGAGTACTACCGAATAAATTAATTTTTCATTTTCCATGTTCAAATAGAAATTTAATAATCTAAATTAAAAAAAAAACTCATTAATTTTTGAGAAATATCTTAAGATAGCCTTAAAAAAAGTTTTTATCACAAAAATAGCACACAAGGAAGAAAAGAAAAACGATTAAAATGTTTTATTAAAAAGATAAATATACATTTATATCCTTAGGATTAACTATTTTAAACTTAGGGTTTAGAGTTAAGGGGTGGGTTTTTGGGGTTAGAGTTTCAAATTTTTAAAAAATAAAAAAATATATTATTTTTTCAAAATAAAAAGAGATTATTTTTTAGAGCTATTTTGTGATAAAAACTTAAAATAATACTATTTAAGAGAATTTCCCATAATTTTTTTTTACTTTCTTTAAACATAACACAATAATCATCCAAAGTAGAGATGAGCGTTCGGATACTCATTTGAGATTTCAAGACTAAAGATTTTAGCCCTTTGAGTTTTTTTTTGTTTGTTTGGATTCGGTTCGGTTCGGGTACGGATAACACGTTTAAATTATTTTTAAAATTTTAAATTCATATCCAATTTAATTTTCTCAAAATCTAAAAATAAAAATAATGTATAACATATAAATATCTATAATGTATTGATAAAATCCTAAACTTAACATAAAAATTGGTTTTGATTGAATATTTGGAAGGAAAATCAATAGATATTTTAAATATTTTTGGTGTTTTGAGTATTGTTTAGCTATTTTAAATATTTATTTTGACTATTTGTATATATTTTCAATTAGTTTAGGCAACTTTAAAATATCTTATATATTTTGAGTATTTTTTGATATTAAATATAAAATAGCTAACTATTTAAGTATATAAATCTGATTCAAACATATTTATATACCTGAAATATTTTGGTTTGGATCGACTTCGGTTCTAGTTCTTTCGATACCAAAATTTTAAACTCATTCAGATATTTAACCAATTTTGATTTATGTTCATTATTAACTTTTCAGATCAGATTCGGTTTAGTTTTTCGAGTCGTAGTACAAAGAAAGAAAATAAACACAAAGAAAATAATTTTCATTTACTTTCTTTTAACATAAAGAGAAAAAATAAACTGTAAACTCAATGTGCTCATCTTGAATTTTTTATTGTTTTCGACTATATAGTCATAGGGCTGGACATTTTATCCGTTAAATTTGATTCGATTCGTTATTCGTTTCGATTCGATCCGAAAATTTCAAATATTCGTAACCTTTTGAAGCAAAGCAAATACTAAAAATCAATATCCGTTAAAATCAAAGCAAATCACAAATATTAAAATTTGAGAAGCGAATATCCGCTCCGATCCGGCAATGTATAAATACATGTACATCTTGATTATATTTAATGTTTTAAATGTATAAAATTATAATTATTCTACATATGATTTGATAAATTTTATTTATATTATTACTTATATAAAAGTATTACATAAAAAAAAAATTATGAAAATTATAATTTTTTCTTAAGTTTTGTGCTATTATGATTATTAACAAAGTTTAAAAAAATTACAAAATATGTAAATTCACTAATTCTTTTAATTTTTAGTTTATATATTATACTAAATAAATACTTTACAAAACAAATTTGTATTGAATTTTTAAGATTATTTGTATAAATCAAAACGAATAAGATATCCGTAAGTATTCGTAAATATCCGCAAATATTTATTTATTTTCTGGATATCCGTTTTTCCGGATATCCGTATTTTTTCGAAGCAAAGCAAATCGAAAAATTAGATATCCGTAACATACGAAGCAAATCACAAATACCTTTAAAAACCCGGATATCCGATCCGTGCCCAGCCCTAATAGTCATACGTTATGTAGAAAACATTATGCTGTGGTGAAGATGAAATATTTTTTTTCTGGAAAACAAAAGAAAACATCCGTGTTGGGAAATAATATTTTCGACTAACAGCTTGCTCAATCTAAATTCGTGTTGGGAAGATGAAATGACTTTTTTTCTGGAAAACAAAAGAAAACTGAAATGATGTTAGGAAATAACACAAAACTAAACGTAAACACGCACAAGTGATAACATCATAATTAATATGTATTATATTTCGATTGTGAAAAGAAAATAGGATATGCGAATACAGTTTCAATATTTGAACATGGGATATGAATATATCACAAAATATGTATACGTAAATTCGATTGTAAGGTATCCTAATCTATTGACATTGAATACTTGATTCTTTGTTTAACTATATGGGATCTATGGTTTGGTGGTGTGTGTGAAAATAACTTTGAAAACTATATGAGAATTTGAATTCTTCTTTTTCTTTTGGGAATTGTTTCGAGTATCATATGACTTCTACATGGAAACCTGTGATGTCTTTTTTCTTTTCTTTTTTCTTTTTTTTTTCAATGTGGCTAGCTTTAAGAAAATTACTCGTATTACTTGCAAATGGAGAATTTTCGCTAAAGAACAAATAAAATAATAAAATATTTTACTTCGCTAAAGAACAAATAAAATAATAAGTTGGTGAAAGTAGGCTACCAACATGTGAAGACACTCACGTGCTGTTTTTTTCTTTTTCCTTTCCCCCCTTTAACACCCAATTTAGAAGCAATTTATATTGGAAGAATGAGTGACAAGAAAAAGGGTCGAAATAACATAAACATAATCGGAATTTTAAACTGGAATTCAAACCCTGGTCGATTTTGGCATGGTTTTTATTTTTTTTTTGGGGGGGAGAGGGGTTTGGGGGAGGTCTAGAGAAGTGAATCAACATAAGAGAAAGACAGAAAAACAAGAAGCAAGTAAGCAGACCCAAATCACAATGACAGGTTAAAACATACTCTTTGTTCTTATAATATTAAATATTTTCCATTTTTGCCTCAACTATCCTTTTCAATTATTAAACTTAATAATATAAATAGTTTTATGAATCAATTTTTTTTTAAAAAAAATAGAAACAATTGATGAAGCACATATATACACATACTGATATTTTTAGGGTTCTAAAACTTGTTAAATTAAAATTTTTAATTATGTTCTACGAAAAAAGATGGCATGATAGAAATTGAATTTCAGATTAAACAAGTTATTCTATTTTCACTAGAATCAATAATCTACTTTTAGATATAATTCTAAATATGAAGAATGCAAAGTCTAAACATTCTAAATGTAGCTACATTTATTTTATATGCAACTTCTACTTTTATAAGAAATTCTAAAATTTTATGATTACAAAATCTAGACACAACTCAAAACTCTATTCATGGTAGAATCTGCTTTTAGTTATATGTTCTCTAGAAAGTATAGAAGTTGCATTCTACGAATAAAAATAACTATATTTTTGAAAATTCAGTAACAAAATATTTTTAAAATATTTGGAAATCTTTTAAGTTTGGGAAATTCTCTTAAATAACATTTTTTAAGTTTTTTTGTCACAAAATAGCCCTAGAAAAATAAAATAACCAAAATAGCATTTTTTTTAAAATTTTCATTTTTTTATTATTTTTTTGAAATTTGAAACCCTATCCCCAAACCCACCCCTTAACTCTAGGTTTGTGAACACCTGCATAGGATGAAGATTAGGAGACTGTTTCTCATCAGATTGATTATCATTAGCCAGAACATGAGGTTGTGGTGGATCACCTTCATCCTCCGAAGACAGAACTGGATCCTCTATAACGCCACCATCTGAAGTTTCTTGTTGAGGTATGCTGAGAAACCTAGTAATTTGTTGATCTACTTGAGTGAAGGATTATGTTGTTGTTGCAGATTGCCATGCCTTGAGCAAATCTGTCTCATACCGAGGCACCAAATGTTTGTAATAATCCTTGAATGGAAAACATTCTTCATTGAATATGACATGTCGTGATATATACATTTTTCCATTGGGAGGATATAGACACCGATATCCTTTATACTGATCACTATAACCCATGAAAACACACTCAAGAGACTTAGGTTCCAGTTTATGGGATTGCAAGGGACGTAGACAGGGGAAGCACACTGAGCCAAATGCTCGAAGAACTTCATACACCGGCTTGGAGTTATCAGCATTTCAAAGGGACTTTTGTCTTTTAATATCACTGATGGAAGAAGGTTGATGATATGATTGGCTGTGGAGAAAGCTTCAACCCATAGATGGAGTGGCAAATGGCTATGAAACATCATTGACAGATCCAGTTCAACACAGTGGCGATGCTTTCTTTCTGCCAAGCCATTTTGCTCTGGAGTGTATGGACAAGAGATCTTATGTTGAATGCCCTTATCTGCCAGAAACTTCTTCATGTGATGATTAACAAACTCTCCTCCACCATCAGACTGAAACTCTTTGATTGTAGTATCAAATCTGTTCTCAACGAGTTTAACAAAAGTAGTAAACAATTCAAAAAACTCAGCTTTATTATGAAGTGGGTAAAGCCATGAGAAACGAGTACAGTCATCCACAAAAATTGCATAGAAACGAAAGCCTTGAGTATAACTGACAGGAGAAGGCTCCCATAGATCACAGTGGATCCTATCTATGTAAAGGTGTGCAGACATGAGAAATAGACTGAAAAAACTGTAATTTAGAACTTTTCCCCATCTGGCAAGGCTGGCACACGGGGTTGGATCTGCCCTTATTGACTTGAATCACCTTGCTGGACTGAAGTTGTTGAAGCACCCTAGAGTTTGCATGACCCAGCCTTAGATGCCATACATCTGCTGAAACAGCATTCTGTCGGTTTGAGAAGTGAGCTTCAAACTCTGAATTCTTCAACAAGTATAAGCCTTTACTTTGAGGTCCCTTTGACTACCACTTTCTCCTTATGGAGATCAATAACATAAACATGTTTAGCATCAAAGAAGACCCCACATGGATAGTCTTCACAAATTTTAGAATCTGAGAGCAAAGATTTTTGTATATCAGGACACACAAAGACCTCTTTTAAAGGAAGCATACATGTTCCTGAGGCAATGGTAGCATAACCAACTTGAGTGATAGGGAGATATGCACCATCTCCAACCATAACTGCATATGTTCCTTCATATGGATGAACTCCTGTAAGATTTGTAATTGAGTCTGTGACATGAGCAGTGACTCCAGAATCAGGGTACCATTCCTTGTCATCCGAGACACGAAGTGAGTTGAAAGTTGCAGGAGATTGAAAGTTGTTTTCAAACCTATTATAGCATTTGATTGCTGTGTGTCCCATTCTGCCACAGATTTGACAGGTTGGCCTCTCTCCTTGTTGATTATTGTTGGTCTGATGCTGAGAGAAACCACGACCACGATATGAGCCAGAACGTCCTCTACCACGATAGGCTGGATTGTATGAAGCACTGGTTGGTTTAAACTCTCCAGCTTGAGTGTTAAACGCCATACGCTGATTGACAGAGGCTGTATCAACATAGGACTGAAGCTTTGCATTAAAACCTTGTACCTCCGAGACGACATCAATAAAGGATGGAGCTGGAAACTTTGAGAGAGAATTCTGAATCACCGTAGTAATAGGGTCATATTCTCTACCCAAGCCATTAAGAAAACCAAAGATTTTCATCGATTCTTCCACAGGTTTCCCAATGGCACTAAGCGAGTCACATATCGACTTGAACTCACGACAGTAAACAACAAGAGACTTATCTTTCTTAGAGATAAGTTGCAAGGTTCATCTAAGAGAGAACTNTAACCCATGAAAACACACTCAAGAGACTTAGGTTCCAGTTTATGGGATTGCAAGGGATGTAGACAGGGGAAGCACACTGAGCCAAATGCTCGAAGAACTTCATACACCGGCTTGGAGTTATCAGCATTTCAAAGGGACTTTTGTCTTTTAATATCACTGATGGAAGAAGGTTGATGATATGATTGGCTGTGGAGAAAGCTTCAACCCATAGATGGAGTGGCAAATGGCTATGAAACATCATTGACAGATCCAGTTCAACACAGTGGCGATGCTTTCTTTCTGCCAAGCCATTTTGCTCTGGAGTGTATGGACAAGAGATCTTATGTTGAATGCCCTTATCTGCCAGAAACTTCTTCATGTGATGATTAACAAACTCTCCTCCACCATCAGACTGAAACTCTTTGATTGTAGTATCAAATCTGTTCTCAACGAGTTTAACAAAAGTAGTAAACAATTCAAAAAACTCAGCTTTATTATGAAGTGGGTAAAGCCATGAGAAACGAGTACAGTCATCCACAAAAATTGCATAGAAACGAAAGCCTTGAGTATAACTGACAGGAGAAGGCTCCCATAGATCACAGTGGATCCTATCTATGTAAAGGTGTGCAGACATGAGAAATAAACTGAAAAAACTGTAATTTAGAACTTTTCCCCATCTGGCAAGGCTGGCACACGGGGTTGGATCTGCCCTTATTGACTTGAATCACCTTGCTGGACTGAAGTTGTTGAAGCACCCTAGAGTTTGCATGACCCAGCCTTAGATGCCATACATCTGCTGAAACAGCATTCTGTCGGTTTGAGAAGTGAGCTTCAAACTCTGAATTCTTCAACAAGTATAAGCCTTTACTTTGAGGTCCCTTTGACTACCACTTTCTCCTTATGGAGATCAATAACATAAACATGTTTAGCATCAAAGAAGACCCCACATGGATAGTCTTCACAAATTTTAGAATCTGAGAGCAAAGATTTTTGTATATCAGGACACACAAAGACCTCTTTTAAAGGAAGCATACATGTTCCTGAGGCAATGGTAGCATAACCAACTTGAGTGATAGGGAGATATGCACCATCTCCAACCATAACTGCATATGTTCCTTCATATGGATGAACTCCTGTAAGATTTGTAATTGAGTCTGTGACATGAGCAGTGACTCCAGAATCAGGGTACCATTCCTTGTCATCCGAGACACGAAGTGAGTTGAAAGTTGCAGGAGATTGAAAGTTGTTTTCAAACCTATTATAGCATTTGATTGCTGTGTGTCCCATTCTGCCACAGATTTGACAGGTTGGCCTCTCTCCTTGTTGATTATTGTTGGTCTGATGCTGAGAGAAACCACGACCACGATATGAGCCAGAACGTCCTCTACCACGATAGGCTGGATTGTATGAAGCACTGGTTGGTTTAAACTCTCCAGCTTGAGTGTTAAACGCCATACGCTGATTGACAGAGGCTGTATCAACATAGGACTGAAGCTTTGCATTAAAACCTTGTACCTCCGAGACGACATCAATAAAGGATGGAGCTGGAAACTTTGAGAGAGAATTCTGAATCACCGTAGTAATAGGGTCATATTCTCTACCCAAGCCATTAAGAAAACCAAAGATTTTCATCGATTCTTCCACAGGTTTCCCAATGGCACTAAGCGAGTCACATATCGACTTGAACTCACGACAGTAAACAACAAGAGACTTATCTTTCTTAGAGATAAGTTGCAAGGTTCATCTAAGAGAGAACTCCCTGGAGAAAGAGCTCTTGTTGAAGTTATCAGCAAGAGAAACCCAAACTTCTCTCGATGTAGGTAACGTATGGACTGACCCCAATACTTCTTCAGACAAAGTTCCAAAGATCCAAAACCAAACTAGTTGATCACTGCATAACCAGGCTTCCAGCAGAGGGTTTGGTTCTTCAACATTGACGTTATCACGAACAACTGTACGTGTCTGCGTAGGAGATGCAACACCACCATTGACAAAACCTAGCAGCTTCTGACTGGACAGTAACGACTCGAACTGAGTTTTCCAAAGCAAGTAATTGGTGTCATTGAGCTTGAGAGTAACAGAGCTCATGACATGGACATTGCTTGGAAACGGATAGGCATTCACCGGATCCGCCATTGAAAGCACCTATTAAGGTTTATATGAGCTCTGATACCATGAGAGACAAAGGAGCAAGGGAATATCGAGCTGAATAATACTTTAACAATAACAAAAGAGAGGAGGTCTCGATTACAATATATAATAGAAAGAGAAGAGGGATCTAGATAAGTTTGAATCTACAGCTGTTAAAGCTAAAGGTGATTAACCAGCGCATAGAGAGAGGAGAGGACTGTAACGATTCAAGGTTGGCTTTATCTTCTTCTCCGTACAACTTGCTTCAGCTCTAGGACAAAGATAGATTTGTAGGTGACCGTTGGAGAGGATGAACTCTGGGCCTCGTCTCTTGGGCTGTATCAATATGGGTATGACTTACACATTAGTCTTCTCTTATGCTTCTAAGCAAATTTGATTGTGTTTCTTTTATTTTGTTTTTTGTTCAGTTTGAGTGACGTTTTGTATTGTACTTATTATTTATTTTTAAAAAAAAAAACTTATTCATTGCTAGCTCATATAAGAATAAGAGGAATTTCAACATCTTGATATCAATTTCGTTAGATCTGGTTCAACTTACTAAAAACATTTTTCTTACTTTTTTCATTGAAACATCTTATGAGAACAAAGTTGGTATATATATAACTAATCTAGGGGTATTTTAGATCTATGAAAATATTCAGATGAAGTGCAATTACTGATGGATCATGTCTCTGAATATTTATATAGATCATAAAATACACTCATATCTATGTGGCCACAAAATAAAATCTAGTAGGAAAGTATTCTTGAACCCAGGTTGCATGGCAATACAAAGTCTTTCTTACCACTAAACCCAGTTTGGGTTTGGTATGTTCTGCTTCGATTGAAATTGATTCGGCTTTAGTTCTTTGCTTTGGATGGGCTGTCTTCGTCATGCTGATTTGGAAATGAGTTAATCTCGACAATTTTGGATTTGTATAATAAAACTTATATTCTGGCCCTTGGTTTGAGCACAAATTAACAATGATCTGCTCACATGCGATCCATGTATGTGAATTATGATCATTATATATACAATATATAATTACAACTTAGACGCGGTTCATTCTTTTTATACGTGACATTATCCCATTCTCATTTGGAAAGACAAAACAAAAGAATCTTAAATTAAAGGAGCAGATTCACGGGTTACACTATTTTTACTACACGCCAAATCGACCCGCAATTCACAACCTTGTATCCGGGAAAAAAGCATTTTATTCCCAAAGTATATGGAGTAATATTTAAGTTTAGTTCATACATAATTATTTTCTAATTAATAGATGTATGTACAAAATTGAAAACAAAATAGTCTACGGTTAATTGACAAACAGAAAAACAACAATTTCTGTCAATTTTTTAATGATTAAATATTTTAACTATAATTTTACGCAGTTAATGATTATTTCGAAAATGGAGTCGGGAACTTTTGTTCGACTCGAAGTTTATAACAAAAACATTATTCCTATTTTTGAGTCGATGAAATATATAATATTTATTAAAAAAGAAGGCTTCACTTATTAGGTGAATAGCTAAGCCTCATCTCAACTCCTATATTGTGTAAAACTGTAAATATGATATAAAGATTGAAATCCATGACCGCTATTAGTGAACTTGTATACTAATTTCCGTGTCCAAAGAAAAATGATCCGATGGTTAAATTTTATTTAATTGACAATAAATTGGTGTATGATTTTTATATGTTTTGGTAGGTCTTTTGCCTTTGATTTTTGACAATATAAAAAGGTAAGAAAATATTAGGAACGTTAAATCAATATGCTAAACCAACGAGGATGGGCTAGTGGTATTTGAGAGACTTTCGGATTCAATACGGTCCCAGCTTCGAATTTCGCTGGTCATCCGGACTAGCGTTAAATCGCAAAAATATATGGAGTACCGTGGGTTTAGTGGGATTAGTCAGTTGATTTCGGTTGTCGGATCCCACAGTTATCAAAAATAAATAAATCAATATGCTAATTAATCAGAAAATATAAAACGTGACCATGTTAGGGTTTGTAGGTTTGCCCATTCAAATAGACCATTTGAATAAAAATGAAATTGATGTTCGTGTAGTGTTAAAAATGAGGGTATCATCCAAATAATCCATCAAAATGATTTTTTTAAAAAAATTAGTCTAAAATGAGATTCATCCAGATGGTTCACTAAAATGAATTTAATGAACTTGCCCAAATAATTTTGAAAGCATAATGTTTGAAGTTGAAAACTTCAAAATATACGCATTCAGACATAATATATATATATTCAGACATAATTGATCATAGTTTACCTATGGAACTAAAAAAAATACGAGTATCAATACCAAAAAAGTTAGAAATCTACTAAAGTTTTTTTTGTTGAAAAATGGAAAATTATTATAAATACACATAAATTACTCAATCAACATTGCTGACTATTCTAATATCAGTTACCAAACTAAAAGAAGTTTGTTAAAGTTAAAAATGATAGATATTTGTGTTCGTGGTCTTCTATGTCAAAAATGATGTGATTCGATTGCTTTATGAAAACTTTAATTACTTTTATCTAAATTTTTCTAAAATTTTGGATAAAATATATCGAAGAGCATAGTTTAAAAATTAGACTAGGCTAGTGTAAAACGTTATACCAGCACTGCTTGCAAAAAGAATGACCTTAATCGATGAGTAACATAATTTTCTCAAGTCTTAGCAAAACACTATATAAGCATTCATTTGTGCATATCACATATCTGCATTAGTAAGTAATTAATACAAATACTGTCAGCATCACTATTTTGAGATTTCTTTTCAGGAATTTTTGTTTTTTTTTGTTAACAAACGAAAGCTACCAACTTGTTAATGGCCAAGAATCACCAACTTCAATGTCTATATGAACCTTACAAAACTTGTAATCAAAATCTTAGTTTTTGGATGAATTTAAAGAAAAAGTAAAACATATGTGATTTGTATGCATAAGTAATGAGATACAAAGAGTAAAAATCAAAACTTTTGTGCATTAACAACTTCAAATTTGTTGTTCATGATGATATGTATATTGATGACAATAACAATATTGTAAATACTTGATGAAAGATAAAAATAATAAGGTAATAGATTTATTCTCGAAAATAAATAAATAATGATATTTTCAAGAATAATTCAAATTTTAAGTTAAATAGAGAAAAAAATATGGATTGTATTTGAAAAAGGGCAATTCTCTTAAATAGCCATTTTTAAGTTTTTGTCACAAAAATAGCCCTAAAAAAATAAAATGACCAAAATAGACTTTTTTTTTTTTGAAATTTTGATTTTTTTTATTTTTAAAAAAAATTTGAAACCTAACCCCAAACCCACCCCTTAACTCTAAACCCTAAAGTCCAAATTAGTTAACCCTAGGGAGATAAATGCATATAAATGAATTTTTTAACTTCAAAAAAAAAAATTTTAGTCATTTTCCTCCTTAAAAACTATTTTTGGGACAAACAAACTAAAAGAAGCTATCTAAGGGAATTACTCTTTGAAAAAAGCTCATTTTTTTCTCTCTTATAAAAGGAAACCCTTTACTTCTTACGACCAATTGACATATATATATATATATATATTATTTGCTCATTATATAATAGTCAAACTTCAATCATCTCATACACAGCAATTTGGCACGTTCATATCATCACGGACGATGATAATGAAAAACATTATAAAGAAAACAAAAAACTTAGAGATTCCTTTGGTCTATATAAAGAGGACTCAATAGTTTTACGTACTGCATCACTTCCTCACTAAATCAAACGGAGAACACTAAACCTCAACATGGGGATTCTTCACAAACAAAACCTCTCCTTTGTGATACTTCTCCTCATTGGTTTCTGCGTTGTCTCTTACGCTTGTGACTGTAGTGACCCTCCAAAACCATCTCCACACCCCGTTAAACCGCCTAAACCACCCACTGTCAAGCCACCACATCATACCCCAAAACCACCTCATCACACTCCAAAACCACCTCATCATACCCCAAAACCACCCACCGTTAAACCACCTCATCACACCCCAAAACCCCCTCCTCACACTCCCAAACCACCCACCGTCAAGCCACCTCATCACACCCCAAAGCCGCCCACCGTCAAGCCCCCACCTCCGTACACTCCATCCCCTCCACCCTACACTCCAAAACCGCCCACCGTCAAGCCACCAGCTCCGTACCCTCCATCCCCTACGCCTTCTCCTCCACCACCAACTCCAACCCCACCAGTCGTAACCCCGCCACCACCGCCAACTCCAACCCCAGAGACGCCCTGTCCGCCACCGCCACCTCCACCAACTCCGTGTCCTCCTCCACCTCCGGCACTAACGCCTGAACCAGAGACGTGCTCCATCGACGCACTGAAGCTAGGCGCGTGTGTGGACGTGCTAGGCGGCTTGATTCACATCGGACTAGGAAAAAGCTACGCAAAGGCAACTTGTTGCCCAGTTCTTGGAGGTTTAGTGGGTCTTGACGCAGCGGTTTGTCTTTGCACCACCATCAGAGCCAAGCTTCTCAACATCGACCTCGTTATTCCCATTGCTCTTGAGCTTCTCGTTGACTGTGGCAAGACTCCACCTCGTGACTTCAAGTGTCCTGCTCCACAGAAAAAGACTCCTCTCTTGGCTTGATCTCTTTGTGTTTCTTTTGATACAGTAAAAATGGTTGAGATCTCAAGCTCTAGGTTCTTCTAGATGTTTTACGATTGCCGAAACAGGGATTAAGAAGGATCTATACTTTGTTATTGCTCTAAATTAAAAAGAAAACTTTATGTAATTGTAAGGTGATTGTTTGAATAATGTTATTTGAATTTTAAATTTTAAGTGGAGTGTATGGAAAAGTCTTTCAGTATTAAAACATGTCTTTTAAACTCTTCAAAGTCGAGTGTGAACCTCTCGACCTCGTTCCAATCAACGGACATCAATTTGGAAGAAGGAATAGGATACACACGAAATATATCATACATAAATACTAAATATTGGTTCTAAGAAACCCAATTACAAATGTTATTCTAAGGTCATGATTATTGTATATTTAAAAATTATTTTTTTAACTTTTTGTAGTTAAAGTTAAGAGATAGTTTTTATATTGCGTTAAAAATTCCGTAATAATCATGTTCGCTTGTTTAGTGTCTAAAATAAGTATCTAAACTAAATAATAATAATATTCTAAGTATGCAAAATTGTAATAGTCAAATTTAATGCTTAAAAAAAATTAAACCACTAACATTTGCCTACCTGTCAAATGAACAATAAAACCGTATGCAAATGCCTTTCCAGGTAACTTCCTACCTTTCTCTTTCTTATTTATCTTTGTTAATTATTGAGATACTATCAAAATTCACAAAACCATTTAAGAGCAACTCCATTGATGAATTCTCAACTAAAGTATCTAAAAATACATTAATGTGTATGTATATATTATATCTGAAACCAGAAATTTTGGATTGCGTTTTCCGTAAAGCTTAGAACTTCATAACTACATACACATATATAATGTATACACACTTTAATATCTTTCTAGATATTTTGGGTGAGAATCTCTAATGAAGTTGCTCTAAGGTGAAAAACTCTCACAAAGTAACTAATCATTATAAATATGTTTTAAAAAATGAGAAAAAAAAAGTTTTCTTTTTTGCAGAGAACTTTTAAGAACCTTACTTGATACTTAAATGGTAAATGTTTTTTTCCTATTACTTAGATCTTTTTTTCTTTCTAAAAAATATCAATATGATTATTTAAACAAAATTTATTAAAATAGTATTATTATATTTTTAGATATCCAAATAGAGTTTTGACCGTTAAAACTGCTCTAAGAGTATCCTTATTACAAGAAGTTCTAAAAAATATAATCTATTATTTTATGTAATTTGATTTTCAGTTCCTATATATCATAATAATACTCACCCGGACCTGGAAGGATCCATCTCAAACCTCATCCATTTTTATAATACCCGAATGAAACATTTTTCAAAACTCAAAAACATATATCCAAATTAACCACCCATATTTGAATGTTGATGCCTAGCCGATATGATACATAAAATCATCTGATAATTTGAATATTTACAATACAAAAATACTAAAAAGCCATAAGTTTTGTCATATTTAAATAAAAAGATAAAAACTCTTGAGAAGTGTTGTAATCTATCTTACTATTAAAAAGTATTTTCTTTAATTTATCTTTTAATTATCATTTTAATGTCAGTTTCTATATGCACTGTTAGAATTTTTCTATAAACCCCAATGAAAGAAAATTAGAAAATATTAAAATATTAAAAAGAAATATAACAAGTAAACAAATTTGACAAAGCTACTACAGGAATTAAATTAGAAAAATTAACTTGATATTTTATTAAATGGTGTCATGTCCGGGTTTCAGTAGTTATGAAGGAAGGATTAAACAACCGGTTTTTGATCATGGTTTAATAAAATTATATGATCCAGTCTGAAATTTCTTGTAAAAAAGAATATACATTTTAAAATGTATTTATTATTTTAGTTGTTAATTAACACTGGAAACATTACATAGTAATATACTATGTTCATATAATAAAATTTCAATTTTTTAATTTTTTTTTGTAGAAACAAAACAAACAAAAAAATTACTAGCTGTACCACAAAATCTATTAAAATGGGTTTAAACCTGTTTTAATACAAATAAAGTTCATACACTTTCCTAATTACTACTTTTTCATTGCATACTAAAAATATGCACAATGGACCTGTTGAATTAAAATTTCAACAGTTGAATTCTCACAATGAGCTAGTTGAAAACAAAAATAATCTGATGTGGATTCAATTGTGTTGAAAACAAAAAAATCTGGGACCACATTGATACATTGTCACAATAATAAGTAATATGTTTTGATTATAATATAATTAAAGATACGGTGTTTTCTTATTGGTTACATGTTTTTGTATTATTTTTTTCACCGCAATTATGTAAAAATAATTCTTTGATAGTAATTTTTTTAATCTTTATATCAAAATTTATTATTTCAAAACTATACAAATAGATATTTGTTTCATTTTATTTGGACAATATTTTTTTTGAAACATATTCGATAATAAATATTTTAATATTTGATCATAGTTATTATTTTTAAAAATATATGAAACATAATTTATTATAATTTTTATGAAGTGTAAGTTATTTTGATTTAAATATAATTTATTATTTTTATTAGTATATAAATATGAAAAAGTGGACTAAGGTGTTGAATTTTACTAAACAAAACTATTGTAGAGATAAAATTTGTATAGATGTTGAATTAATATGTGGAAAAAGAGAATATAATGTGGATTGTTGAAAAGTGGAAATTAGGGTGTTGAATACTTGTAACCATTGTTGATAGTCTAATACACTTTTTACAAAGAAATAAATTCATACTATTAGCAATTTCATAACCAAATTAGTTAAGGTCAAAAATGGTGACATAAAAAAAACAAATAAAAGAAATAAATACACAGAAAAATATTAACACAACGACTTCTCTTTACAGAAAAACATATCCATTTTTATAATACCTGAATGAAACCTTTCTCAAAACTCAAATACCGATATCCAAATTAACCAATGCATACTCGAATGTTGACGCCTAGCCGATATGATACATAAATGTAATCTGAATATTTACAATACAAAATACTAAAAAGTCATAAGTTTTGTCATATTTAAATAAAATGATAAAAAATCTTGAGAAGTGTTGTAATGTATGTTACTATTCAAAATATTTTATTTAATTTATCTTTTAATAATTATTTTAATGCAATTTTCTATTTGTACTGTTAGAATTTTTCTTTAAAACCTAATGAAAGAAAATTAGAAAAGTATTAAAAAGAAATATAATAAGTAAACAAATTTGAGAAAGGTATTAAAAGGAATAAAAATGAGAAAAATTAACTTGATATTTTATTAAATGGTGTCATGTCCGAGTTTCAGTAGCATGAAGCAAAATATTAAACAATCGGTTCTTGGTCATGGTTTAATGAAATTATATGATCCAGTCCAGAATTTCTTGTAAGAAAGAATATACATTTTAAAATATATATATATATATATATATATATATATTATTTTGATAGTTGATTAACTCTGGAAATGTTACATAATAATATAACATGTTCATATAATAAGATTGCGATTTAAAAAAAAAAAAAAATTAGAAACAAAACAAACCAAAAAATTACTAGTTCTACCACAAAATCTGTTAAAATTTCTTTAAACCTGTTTTAATACAATAAAATTCATAGCCTTTCCTAATTACCAGTTTTTCATTGCATACTAAAAATATGTACAATGGACGTGTTGAATTAAAATTTCAAAAGTTGAATACTCACAATAAGCTAGTTGAAAACAAAAATAATCTGATGTGGATTCAACTGTGTTAAAAACAAAATATCTGAGACTACTTTGATACATTTGAAGCAATATGTTTTGATTATAATATAAGTTAAAGATACATTGTTTTCTTATTGGCTACATGTTTTTTTGTATTATTTTTTTTTTACCCCAATTAATTAAAGATAATTCTTTGATAGTAACCTTTTTATTTATTTTTTTATCTTTATATCAAAATTTATTATTTCAAAACTCTACAAATAGATATTTGTTTCATTTTATTTGGACTATGTTTTTTTTAAACATATTCAATAATAAAATATTTTAATATTTTATCATAATTATTATTTGCAAAATATATGAAACATAATTTATTTTAAAAGTTTGTTTAAGTATAAGTTATTTTGATTTAACAATTGATTATTTTATTATTTTATTAATATATAAATATGAAAATATATAAAAAAAGTGAGGTAGAGTGTTGAATTTTATGAAACAAAATTATTGTAAAGATAATTTTTTTTATGGATGTTGAACTAATAAGTGGAAAAAGGAGAGTATGATGTGGATTATTGAAAGTGAAAATTAGGGTGCGTAACCATTGTTGATAGTCTAATACACTTTTGAAAAAAAAAAAAAAAATCTTACTAATAGCAATTTCATAACCAAATTAGTTAAGGTGAAAAATGGTGACATAAAAAAACAAATAAAAGAGGTCTCCCACAGTTAAGAGAGTTTTGGTCTGTTGGTCGGTTTCAGATGGTTATGGTGATTGTTATTGCGATCTTTCCTTTTCATTTGTCCAAGCCCTAATTCTGATCAAGCATGATCAAACATTTGATGCTTTTGTGTCATTTCTTTTTCTCTCTTTTTGAGAAGAATTCTCTTTACTACAAATTGAAAGTTACATCGTTTTTTTTTGCGATTCATTTGTGCAATCTCCGGCATGGAATACATGACCATGTTCGATTACAAAACAACTAATCTAATTCTGTTGAATTTGGATTCAAGTGGTAAAGAACTCATCTTAACCGCTTTGCTTTGGAAACAAATGCTATGAAAGTCACCATGGACGTTATTGTCATGGAGATAGAAGAAAATGGACAATCTCAGTTTTGGTTTCAGAATCAAAATTGCGATTTGGTCATGGTGAAGCAACCACAAAGACACTTGATGATATTTTATTGGTTCTTCACTATAATTTCTTTGTTGTATGACGATGTTTTTAGAATCGTTGAAAATTGACAGTTTCAATTTTTATTTATTTTGAAAAAATCAATATATTGGATTCATCAATGGATATCTATAGCTCTAAATTGAAATTTGGCCAATGTTATACAATAAACAAAATGACAAAGAAAAGTCTGGGATATCATCGATTGTTGAAGGTAATCACATCGAAAATTCTACTATCGAAGAAGATAGATCATCAAAAAATTTCTTCAAATTTTATTTTATATGCTGTATTATATTTCTTTATTTTAAATTTGCATTTGACTGCATTTTTTTTTTTTTTGTAGTGTTACATTTTATAGAAATAAAATAGTTGTTAAAAACAAAAACAAATAAAAGAGATAAATACACAGAAAAAATATTAACACGACGGCTTCTTCTTACAGAAAAACATAACGGAGAGAGAGAGAGAACACCACGATTCAGAAGAGAAGCGAAGGTCGCAGAACACACGCCGCGACGAAGATTTCCCGGCGAAACGGGAACATCAAGATTGAGATTTAGCGAGAGCTTTCTAGGGTTTCCTTCTCGATTCATCTTCTTTGACCTCGATCTATTCTCCTATTCTTGAGAAATTTCTCATCCTTCTCACCTTCATTCGTCTTCCTCCCAGCTTCCTTCTAGTTTTTTTTTGATCTCCTTCGCTACGTTTCCTTATCCTCTCGGTACAATCCCCGTTTAAATTCGTTGTCTTCCCGTCTCATCGTCTCCTCTAATTTCATCAATTTGATTCTGTAGGGTTTCGAGATTCTCGTTCTGGGGAGAACCCTACATTCAGTTTTTGCCACTGATTGCTTCTTGGGTGGTTACAGGTTGTTGAATTTAGCCGGAGACGGCGACAGACTTTGGCGGTGGATGCTCTGAAGCATGAGTATTGATATCCCCGGAAAAGGGGAGACTTGAGAAAGCTTTGGTTCAAGGAGAAGCTGCAGAAGTTTCCATGAGCGATGGGGGTGTCGCCACATGCATGCCTCTACTGAATATCATGGACAAGCTTCCAATTGTGGAGAAGACGTTTTGTGGAGGCAACAATGATACCAAGGTTGCTGCTACTTCGGAGAATGGTCACACTTCAATCTCAACTAATAATAAGCTCACAGAGTCTCAGCCAGCTAAGCCCTCAGCGTCCCAGCCACCTAAGAAGAAGAAAATTGTTAAGGTAATTCGTAAAGTTTTCGTGAGGAAGCCGAAGCAGCCTCAGAAACAACAGCAGAAACAAGCAGACGATCAGCCGAAGCAAGCAGAAGAGCAGCGGAAAGATCAGGTAGTGCAACTTTCTGGAGAATCACAGGTCTGGAAGAAAGAGAAGGATAAAAAGAGTGAAGATGTGCAAGAAAAAGGAGGAGAAAGTAGCAATAAAGAAGAAAACGGTGGAGATTCTGGGTTTAAGGATGAAGTGGAAGAGGGTGAATTAGGTACATTAAATCCTCATGGGCTTTTGGAGAACGGTGAGATTTGTCCAGTGAAGTCATTGCAGAGGAGTGAGATCGAAAAAGGAGAGATTTCTGGGGAGACTTGTAAGAAGGATGAAAATACGAGGGGGGGTAATAGTAACCTGCAATATAACAAAAAGAATGTGGAGAGAAGGGATTCACCCGCAGATAAGTACAGGAAAGAAGAGAGAGAATTCAAATCATGGAGAGATCCTGGTGATGAAATTGAGAATGGGGAATTCATTCCAGAAAGATGGCATAAGATGGAAACAGTAAAGGATGATCATATTTACAACAGATCTCGTAGGAATGGAGTTGACAGAGAGAAAACGTGGAAA